>PYUH01003972.1:1484830-1532297 GCA_016808085.1 Suaeda aralocaspica | reverse complement strand
TTTTTTTTTTTTTTTTTTTTTTTTTTAAGTTTTGATTTTGTTGTTGTTATTGTTGTTGTTGCTGTTGTTAGTATTTGATGCATTGTTGTTATAATAATGTTGTTGAAATTGTGGGAATTGAATTCATGTTGTGATTTGATGAAATGGGATCATTTTTAATTGGGATTGTGTAGTGAAAATTTTGGGTAATGTCATGGTTAATGGTAACTAGAGTGGTGTGTGATTTGGTGGGTTTCGCGGTGTGTCGACCGAGGTTGAGGTGGGTATGGTAATATCTTGGTGGGTGAGTTTGTATAGTGAACTTGGGTGATGTCATGGTTTATGGTAGCTAAGGTGGTGTGTGATTTGATGGGTTTTGCGGTGTATCGACTGCAGTTGAGGTGGGTATGGTATGACTTTGGTGGGTAATATGCTGCCGTGAATGGTAACACACTTGTGTATTTGTGAAGGTGAGCTTGTATGGTGTGGAGTATGTTGCTAGGTTATGGAATGATGGTCATTTATCCTCTATAGAAGATTGTTTTTACTGAACGTGGCGAACGAGTGGTGCGTATGTACTTGGTTGGTAGGCAGGTATAGGTGAATATGGGTATTTGCTTAGATGAAAGGGTGTGTATATAAATTGTATCCGTTTAGGCGTGTGAGGAAGCCGGATTTGTACCCATTATGGTCAGTAGTTGTAACATTTTTAGATGGATATGGGTATGGAGGAGGAATTTTTATCCCACTGACCCAATTGTTACTCCTTGTTGTGTTGATATATAAAATGCCTTATCTTGGATTGAAGAAATTGTTTAAAACAACAAAATAGGCTAGTAGATACAAAGTGATATGAGATTTTGACAAAGCATAATTTGTTACGGAGTACAAGTTTTTGTTGTTGAAAGTAACAGAATAATCTATTTTGGGCTTGGGTGTTTGAGAAAAGCTTATTGTATTAGCTCTTTGGCCTTTACACCAATTGTTGTATTACATTTGCATCATAGGATAAGAGATGTTTTGGTTTCATGTTTAGTGTTGAATTCCTTAAGGAGGAGGTTTTTAGTGCTTTTAGATCCAAGTTTTGTTGAAACTTATTTTGGGAGTTTCTGAAAATAATTAGTAAGTGATGCAGGGTGTTGCACACCTCTCAAAAATATACCAAACAACACTAACTATTATAGCTAGGGAAGTAGGGATCGAATCCACAGGAAATCTATTAAATACTATTAGTTCTAAAAAGTAAAAACTGCTTAAGGGGCCTTGGTTGAATTACTAACTAATTGACTAACAACTAGAAAAATACGAAAATTACTCATTAAACTCAAATTATAAAAACCTAGGACGGTCAGTTCACAATGAACAATCAACCAACTCATAAAACATAAATCAATTAATTCAATAACTTTCATTTAACTAGGGCACACTAATTCTCTCGAACTTATACTCCCTCAAACTCCTTTATCGACTCTCGCTTGCATAAATTTGTTTTGCCTATTATTGAGTAGTCTTAAGGCCTGTTTACTTCAACCGAAAATAGCTGAACTAAACTGATTGGAGCTGAATTGAACCAAAAGTTTTTAAGGAAGGATTAATGATTAGGCAAAATAAAAGAAGAGCCGCACCGAACCGACTTTAAGCTGAAGTAAACAGGCCCTTATTGTGGTAGTCTTACCTCTCGGCCTCGATTTCGACAATTACTTAACTTACAACTAAATCTGGCCACATTTTAATTGCAATTAATAAAAATCAATAATAGGAATTCAATTACTAATTAAGAATCAATTAATAAATATTAAAGTAATTCATAACATGTTCATAGATCCCCTAGCCGTAGAAAACTAACTACTCACACATGCTTATAAAAACTAAAACAAAAATCAAATAATAAAACATAATTCATAAACACAAACAATTAACAAATCTATAAACTAATTAGTAGAAACTAAACTAAACAAATCAAAACAATAAACTAAACTAAAGAAATAAAACTAAAAATAATGAAACTAAAAAGTAAAGAGAAAAAGGGAAAGAAATTACCAAAATTAAACTTGAATTGAATTGAGAGTAATTAACAAATTAATCTAATAATTCTAGAGAGAGAAAGTAATTAGAGTAAATTAAGATTCTAAACTATGATTTTTAATTCTAAAAGTGCTAAAAGAGGTAGCAGGCCGTCCCATAACATAGCCCCCTTATATACTAACATTGGGCTTAAATTAATAAAGTCCACTCGTTAAATTGGAGAATCAGCAAAAGGTCCAAAACCTTCCGTCACGCTCCAGCAGGAAACAAAACAGGTTTCTTCCTTGTGCCCGCATGTGCTCCCGTTTGGTCTCTATGAAGAATCTAATCCGTGTTGCGGGCGCATAGAGGAAAGCTTGAAATGAACGCTGCTCCTGCATGAATTATTCTGAGGCCTATTTTTGACGATCTCTTAAATTCTTCGCTTGATTCCTTTAACTATCGTTTGTAGCTTCTTGTACCTTGGCACGCATCTCGAGGCAAGGCCAAATTGACTGTTTAAGCTTATTTTGACTTCATAACTCCTTATTTACGCCTATAAAACACATGAAATAAACCGAAAACCGCTCGTAATAACCGTTGAAGCACAAGCTTAAATTCATCCAAATCACAAATTAACACCAAGGAATAATAGTCAACTGAAATAAATCCACAAACTCAACTATTAAGCACAAAAATCAACCGAAATTAAGGGAAAAACACTATATAAAACATGTATATCAAATTCCCCCAAATCGAACCTTTGCTCGTGCCGAGCAAACATATATAAATCGACTACACCCCATAAAAACAAAATAACCATTATAACTCAAGAGAACATGCGAAGACTCATGGATCAAAGCCAACCAATCAAGCACCCAATTACCATCCTTCCTAAATACGAGTTAAGCAAAAGCAACCAACCATGTTTAATGGATCGATGACTAGTATAGCTCATGGGTGGTCACTCCGCACATTTAATGATGAGCTTAATTCAATGAAGCTCTAACCCTCACCTCCCAATTAAAGATGGAATGCAAATGCAGAGTGTGTTTAAATGCAAATTTGAGGAAGCCAAATCCCACATCTCACACCCTCATGCAAGTGTTTAAAGGTATCCACTCATCTTAAATGTCGACTCGAAATGCAATAAATACTCTACGACCTTGACAAAGGTTCACTTCACAAAAGCCTTAGCAAGTGCACGAAGATCAAAAAAGACTTTTATAAGCTTGTAACGTGGCTAAGGTATTATTTGCAAATTTATCCCAGAAGTTAAGATTTTGATCACTGTCCACTATTTTGATCATATCTCACAATCTATACATTGGATTGATCTGATTCTTGTTGCATTGGAAAGTAGACTCAAAGAGCTTTCCAACAGTAGGTCACAGGCTTCGTGGAACGTCCTCTAGCAAGAGTTGTAGCGATTTCAAAATGACCTTGAAATTCTGGGAGCTATTGTCTGCAAATGCAGGCGCAGGGAACAACGCCCTAGTTGAGAGGACTGCGGTGCAGGAAGTGAGTTTCCGCCCTTTTTGCTGAAGTCCGTAAATTTCACGCGGGTTTATTAAATCAAGGCCCATTAATTGTGATTAAAAGGCATGACTCCTTAGGGATAAAGGACGACACTTTGCATTATATTCTCTAGATTTAGAACCCCAATTACTCTCTCATTACTTTTTTCTCTAGATTAGATTAGTTAGATTAGTTTGTTCAACATTCAATCATTCTAGTTCTTTTCCTCTAATTTGGTAATTTCTTTCCTTTTTCTCTTTATTTTAATAAAGTGTAGTTTATTTATTAGTTTTATTTATCAATTGTTCATGCTAATTAGTTTATGTTTCTTAATTAGTCTTTGTCAATTGAATTGTTTAATTGTTGTTTGATTATGTTAATGAATATGAATTTTGTTAGAATTATTGTTTTAGTTTTGAATATTATGTGTGAGTAGTCCTTTTTCTAGGGTTTCGGGGCTCCATGAACTTGTTAATGAATTAGTTTAGTATTAATTGATTAGATCTTAATTAATAATTAGTTCCTATTATTGATTTGTATCGATTACAATTAAATTGTGGCTAGGTTTAGTTGTAACTTGTAAGTTTGGCAATTGTCGAAATCGAGGCTGAGAGGTAACATTACCACAGTAAGACCACTGAATAATAGGCAAAACGAGTTTATGCGAGCGAGAGTCAGTAAAGGAGTTTTGAGAGAGTTTAAGTTCGAGAGAATTAGTGTGCCCTATGATGTGAATTTTAATGGATCATTAATAAAATTCATAGGTTGATGGATTGTAGTTTAGAATTCAACAAAGAAATTTTGGGACTTTTGTGATTTACTCTCAAACTCACGAAAATCTATGTATTTTAGAGGGATATGGACTTGATTCACCCACCAAAGGTTTCACAAGAACTAAGATTATGCTATGGAAATCGTCAACCAAAGCAAGTGTAGTAACAACTACGGAAACTTTATCAATTCAATCAACAGAATTGAAATTCAAGAAGTAATTTTATTCATAAACTCAACATTACTTTTATTGACTCATAACAAGGGTATTTATAAGACTAAGAGTGGAACAAACCTCCAATTCAAAGTCAAATAATATCCTAAGACAAAACAATATCCTAATGCAGCAAGTTGCACGTGAAATAGCCCACTTGCCTCCCTAGAAAATCCGGCCACACCACATAATCAATCCACTTGCACAACTAGATCTATATCCTAACAACTTGCCTAAAATCCTAACAAACTAAGATTTAATCCTAACAAACTATCTAACAAACTTAAAAGCAAGATAATCATCATAAAATACAACCAAAATCACGAAAATCCAATGGCACCCAAATCTAAAGAAGATTGTCAAAATTCTCGCCATCCTATAGCGTCGTTTTTTGCGCAATCTTTAAGAAATGAGATCAATCTTCAAGAAACCTTTCAAGTTCCATCATTAAATCAAGAAACTTTCAAGAAATGAACCTCCATGCATTTTTAGATGTAAATGATGATCCACAAGAAATGAAGACTCAAGAAATGAAACAAAAATGCCTGAAATGAGAAAAACCCTAGCAAGTGCAGTGGGAAAAAACCCATAGACAAAACCACCAATAACCCTAATGTGAATGTTAGCCTTATATTAACATCACCGTAGTTTAATGAACGTTAGTGAATTAATTGATTTTTATTTTTTGAATTTGTTGATTGTTCATGGTGAGCCAGTTGCCCTAGGTTTTTATAAATTGAGTTTAAATTCGTAATTTCCGCTATTTTCCGTAATTATTAGTCTTTTAGTTAAGAAAATCGACCAAGGCCTATTACGCAGCTTTTACTTTTTAGAACCAATACAATTTAATAGGTTCCTTGTGGTTTCGATCCCTACTTCCCTATCTATATTAGTTAGTGTTGTTCGGTTTATTTTTGAGAGGTGTGCGATAGCCTGTATTTTGGGAGTTTCTGAAAATAATTAAGAAGCTAATAGAGTTTGTTAGTTCACAAAAGATTGGGGAGCGATGCTTCATTTAGGCTAGTTCATGGAACTTCATAATGGTTGAAGCATATTCTACGAAGTGTATATACAATGTAGCTGACATAATGTTTAACAATTCTATATTTTGTTGATGGGGTTTGCTTGCTACAAAAATGCTTTACTAGTTCACTTGTACATGATTAGTTGTAGAATTAAGTTGTTATTTTCTGTAATTCCCTTTGACATTTTTCATCAAAGGCTTTGTTTACATTGTAGTTGTACATTTTAAACTATAAGCTGAAACTGTTTTCACCTTTTTTTTTTTTTTTTAATATCTTTTGCCACTTTCTTATTTTCCTTGTATAAACTCTCTAGCTTTTGCTAATTTCTTTAGTTATGTCATTGAGAGTAGTAAAGAATGTTCTTTGAATGGTGCAGATAACTGACCCTCCTGTTAGTGTATATAAAGGATATTCTTTACCTAAGGATGCTGAGGAACATCTTAGCTCCCGTGGGCTTCACAATGCTCTCTATACTATCAAAGCTTCTGATCTGAAAGATGATCTTTTTGGCACACTTGTTCCTTGTCCTTTTCAGGTCAGATTGGTTTGAATTGAAAAATGTTATGGCCACTGAAGTAGACTTGCTGTCAAACTTTATTTAGTTTTGTCTGTCAGAATGTAACTGCAAATGTATTTCCATTGCTCTTTAGGAACCAGCATCTGCCAGCGGTGAAACATTCAACGCAGATTTACCACAGAAGAGGCCTCATAAAGAACTGGCACCAGAACATGAGGTTAGCTTTTGGCTTAGCTGTATACTAAATTGCAATGAGCACTACAAATTTGTTACTTAATTTGTTAATCAAATTGTAAATTGTCAATGTGTTTTTGTTTCTTATGTGTCCTATGAGTGTTTAGTTTAGATTAGAAAAAGAATGGACCATAAGTTGAAAAAGGTGTCTCTATGAACTGGCTGCCTTTGAGGCATTTGATTTATCTAGCCTTTTTTGTGAGCTTATACTGCAGCTGCTCTACCGTACTGTTTTCAAATTTTCATTTTATATGCTAAACCCGACATGGCTACTTCTCTATACTGATGCAATTAATGCAAATATGCAATGATGCTGAATTGGAAAGGAAATTTCTGGGCAGTCTACTGGAATTGGAAAAGTTTTTTTTTGGATATTGTCTGTACTGGAATTAGTCGGTAGTGTTTTCTTATATTGCACTAGCAACTATGCAGGATAATGTGGAATTGCTTTCAACCTCTTCCGATTTGAGCAAGCTTCAGAAGTCTGTTCACGTGCATCATACTGTGAGTAAAATGTTCTGGACTCTAGACTCTGAAATGCAGTTGCTTTTGTTCTGATCAGTGATTCTATATTTCTATGTAGTAGTTACATGCAATTCAAGATTGGTATATCAACTACTCTGCCTATCAGATGGCGCTTATTGCCAGATATACTCCTGATTCTTTAACTTTTTTGTGAAACAGCAAACCTGTATTCTTCATTTTGATGGTGCTTCAAAAGGAAATCCTGGGAAAGCTGGTGCTGGAGTTGTGCTTCGAACTCTCAGTGGAAACTTGGTATGAATAAATTTCATAAAAAATTATTTCTCAATATTCAATTGTTACTTGATTTTCTGATTTAAGAATCATAATAGATTTGCAGAATACGTCAAGGGTTGGGAACTGCAACCTGTAATGCTGCTGAATATCGAGCTGTTATTTTAGGATTAAAGAAAGCTCTTGAGATGGGCTATAAGAGTATTCAAGCGCAGGGTGACAGCAAACTTGTCTGCATGCAGGTTTTTCTTCTCCCTCTTTCCTTTCCTCCAAGGACTACAGTTGTTCACATTACTAACTTTCAATTTATGTGGATTCATATAGCTAAGCAAAGTTATTTTTGTTTGCTATTTTCATTTTTGAAAATGAATAGTGGTTTTAAATGTATCAGTTTCCAACTTTCGTGAGAACTGAATCATATTTGTACAGTGAATGAGGGTTTTGATAGTGTTTGCTGATATATTCTAAGACCAAGAAATGATAGTCAATCCAAAGTCTTTTCTTAAAACTTCGATTGTTGGGTGTCTGCATTTCAGCTTTGTTAAGACAAGTTCCAGTAATTAGCATTAATAAATCAGAAACCATAGTCTTTTACTCTCTGAATTTTTTCATCGTGTGTTTACTTTATTCTGCATAACAGCATAACTGGTACTGCATGCATAACATATACAGTCAAGGCTTTCACCATATCCTGAAACATGGCTAAGGGTTGACCTGGTGATCATGTGTAAGCTTTGTAGTGCAACTTGCCTTATCTTATTTACGTAATCTATATTTGTGAATGTCATTCATGCTGCATTTAATTTTCATGGTTTATTGTTTTGATACTTTTTATTAGTTCAGGAGCTGACATTACCTCTGAATTGCAGCTTCAGGGTTTATGGAAAGTCAAGAATGAAAACATGTCTGTCTTGCATGCAGAGGCGATAGAGCTGAAGAAACAGTTCTCTTCTTTCAAGATTTCTCATGTTTTAAGGGTGGGTATGCTGACATGTTCTAGTCTTAGAACATGACAACTCTATGCCTTTTAATGTCTGTTTCATTTATTCGTTGTTTGCATGTACCTTGTGCATTCAGTATTTCAGTCATTTGGTTGACTCTCTTTTTTTCCCTTACAAGGCTTGAGAAGCACTTCTTGTTGCAGAGGTAGGAATATTTTTTTGAAGGTAGTGGCCCTAGTCAGCCTCTAAAGTACTTTGCTGGAGTGAAAATAAACTAGGAGAATCTCGTTTTTTTAAAAGCTAAGTAACTGTCTGTGAAAACCGTGATTCTATTAAGCCTCTAAAGTAGTTTGCTGAGATGAAACAAACTAGGAAAATCCTTCTTTTGTAGGTTGTCATAAATGTGATTATATGGAATAGAAATTGTGTGATGTGACTCATGTGAGACGAGGATACTAGTACTGGCTTTTGTAAATGTGTTTGAAAGTTAGTAGTGTTCCTTTGTGTCTCTGTATTTATGCTTCGCAACTGTTTTGGACAGCGCAACTTTATGTGTAATGTCCCTGCTACTTTGAGTGGTTAGGGTTCTAACTCTGTGGGATCAGTCATGGAGCCTAGATCTGTGGGACCCTATAGTGGGTGATGGTTTGAGATGAAAGTATGAAACCATAAGTTGATTGAAAAACAAGTTGCCTGTCAATTTCATTATATTTCAGGTGTAGGTGAACACTTCTTGCCATGTATGATTGTACCTCTTTGTACTCTACAGTCTAAATGACGCACATTAAGTATGTATCAGTTTGGCTAATTGTATGCATTGTAAATACTGATAGGAACTAAACTCTGATGCTGATGCACAAGCAAATTTCGGTGTTGCTCTTGCTGGTTAGTTACATTCGTTTTTTCTGATCTTAATAAAGTTCTCTTTGCCAGCTTAGTGATTGACTGTTTGCCATTTTCTCTGCTGTTACAGATGGCGAAGTGCAGGAGGTTTTCTCTTAGCTTTAACTTGCTCAACAACAACTGGATTTTTGGAAGTCGGCGAAGTGCAGGAGGTTTTCTCTTAGCTTTAACTTGCTCAACAACAACTGGATTTTTGGGAGTCGGAACCATATTTCCATAATGTTTTTTTCATTTAAATAGCAAAAGTATGGCATACCAATGATATGACTTACTTAGGCCGAACTTGCTCAGCAAAATTGTCATTGGCATTGCATGATGCCATCCAATTCCATAGTTTCATGTCTAGGTAGGATTGGTTCCATGAAAACAGGGAAGGTTAAAGTCGGAAAACACAAACCAAATTTAACTTCAGGTGTCAATAAGATGTCAGTTGCACATGCGTACAAGTTTCTTTGATGTCATCTGGAGCTTACAATGCAGGATATTTCCTGCTAGGGTGATTGGGAGTTTCCAAGCTTTTCTATCCTTTGTACTTTTTTATATTGATTAGAAGAATCCGCTATTGTTTGTAGTTGGTTTAAAGGGCATGAATATCAAGTTTCTGGAACTCTGAACAAGTGATGCCAAATTGCCAATCCGATGTTGTATATGACTAAACTGTCAATGAGCTAACTTCATGTCATTGCATTTGCCATTTACCAAGGGAGGAGGTCGGTTGATCCACTAATATTGACTATCTGCTTCCTCATCCTCAACTCTTATGTTGATAATCATAATACTTGCTAGTAGGTTAATCAAGCCTTCACTTCATTGTGTTTGTTTAGTGTTTGAGTCGCAAGGTTGGCAATATTGTGTTTGTTTTTGCGCATTGTAAAAATAAAAATAGAAGTCCATGTCTTTTTCCATCTCTACCTTTGTGTTTTGAAACAAAATATAGAAATATCCGATGCTAGCAAAATTAAAACCAAATCATGTATGGTTGCCAAACTTAAACTCGCCATTGTCACTAAATCAAATCTAATCATCGTCTTATTATTTCAACAAAAATTAATACTCGAGTAGAATTTACCGAAAATTAAAATTAGCGTCAAGCTCTGGTTTCCGCCCAATCACTCATTATCCACACCACTAATCTAGGATTAGGAATGAGCATTGATCCTTGGAGGCCAAGCAAGTCACCACCTACAAAATTAAAATTACAAATTTACAACCCAAAATTCCAAAGGTTTCCTTTGTAATTTGAAATGAATCTAAAACCCAAATAAAAACACAACTTCCCGAATTAAAACCTTTTTTTTTTCTTCTTTATCTTTCTACTAACTTCCTCAAATGCAGAACATTCTACTACAACAAGCTCTCAAACTCAAACCTTCATCTTCATCTTCATCTTTCGCGTTTTTTTCCACTTCGAAACGTTCTTCATCTTTCGCGTTTTTCTCTACTTCGAAACGTCCTTCATCTTCACCTTCATCCTCCACCGCTGATGCAGTCGCCAACCTCGCCGCTGACGACGATGATGACGACGATCTTAACCTCGTTCGTACGCCGGCATTCACCGTTACTAAACCTGCTACCTCGCCCACAATCCTTCAGCCACGTGTCGTCGTCTTTGACGGCGTTTGTCGTCTCTGTCATTCCGGTACTTTTACTATTCTCTCTATCTCATACTTTGAATTTTATCCGCGTTTTTCAATTTTTGATTACAATTCGTTTTGTTAATCTAATTGTTCGTTGATGAAATTGTGTTATTTGTGCTAATTGTGGAGTAATTGAGTGATAAATGTTGCGTTGGAGCTGAAATTGATGAATGCAGTTGTAATTTGTTTGTTATCGAATTGTTCGTTGGTGAAATTGTATTATTGTGCTTTGATTTTATGTTATCGAATTGTTCGTTGTAATTGAGTGATTATTAATTAGTTGGAATTGAAATTGATGTATGCAGTTGTAATTTGTTTGTTATCGAATTGTTCGTTGATGAAATTGTATATTTGAGCTTTGATTTTAGGTTTACTGTTAATCATGGAGTAATTGAGTGATAAGTATTGCATCAGCATCGAAATTGAAGTCGATGAATGCTGTAAAGTGAAGTTGATTTCCAAAATTTGAGGTGGTTTTGTTTCATTTCCAATTCTATTGGCATATTACATTGACTTCATTTGCTTCCTGCTTTCTAATTATAAGGTAGGAACTGCTAATGAATATTTTTCTATTGATTGGAAAATCAAGCGAAAGAAGAAAGAAGAAGCAATGTTATACGACTTATATTTTAGAGTTGTTGAATCCTTGAATTAGTTTATACTGGTTATTGATTGTTCGTTGCGTACATGATGAGCAATATTAGACTTGTTAGCAAGACTTATTAATATAATCCTACCACAACCTGCCAAAGAAATAGAAATGAATTAAAGTCTTTCTCATGATTTTTGTATTCAAACAGGAAAAAGATAATACTAATAGACTTGCTCAAATTGATTTTAAATAGCTTGAAATTGGGTTCGAGTGGAAAGTGACTTGAAATTAATCTAATTACACTTGTTATTGGACTTGCATCCAGGAAATTCTATGGTCTCAGCTGTCATGAGTAAGGTTATGTTTCTGTCAAGTCATTTTTACTTGTTTTGTAAAAACTTAAGCTAAGTTTTACATCTTTAATAAGTATTGAGAAATATAGATTAGTGGAAGTAAACCTCAATAAATGATTTAGGTTAGAGGTAATGTAATGGAAACAAGGCCGAAAAAAAAAGAAGATAAAAATGGAAAGACAGTTATTTAATTTAATGAGAAAATTCTAAAATTGGACCTGCTATAAGCTATAGTAACTTGTGACTTGTGAGTTGGTCGCCTGTTTAATCTCTTTATTAGCGAGACATACTATTTACCTTGCTTTTCTTGTACGTTTATTTGTAGGTGTGAAGTTGATTATAAGAGCTGATAAGTATGAGAAGATCAAGTTTTGTTGCCTTCAATCTAAGACTGCTGAACCATATATGGAGCTGTGTGGTGTGAAGAGAGAGGATGTGATGCGCCGCTTTATATTTGTTGAAGGTCTAGGCCAATATCACCAAGCTTCTACAGGTATGACTGGCCTTTGTCATCCTGTAATCCATAGCTAGAAATTCACCTTCTCATAGGTTACTGTGCTAGTTTTTTTGCACCCACCAACCATTTTGTAAACTTATGGTGGTTTCCTTGTCTTGGGTGGTAGTAAGTTTTGAATGTGTGATCCATCTGCTGCCTATTTAGGCAGTTTGTTTGAATGGCTTATCATAGAAAGTGATCTCCTATTTTTTAATGGTATTTCTGCACCTGGGCTGAATCAGATTTGTGTACGTGGATGGATGAATGCATATGAATTGTACTTATTGTGGCATTTTGTCAACTGTCTGTTTGACATACGTAGTTAGGGTTTTCTCTTTTGATCATTGTCTACTATTTGGAATAGATGAGGGACGTGGATGTCATTTGGACATGGATGAGGGACACTTAGTGCGGTCAATAATTCAATTTATCAAGTTCTTGCGATTGGTGTTGTGATCAGTAGAACTTTTTTGATTGGATGTCATTTGGATGATGTGGAGTGTCTTTGGTTATTCTTTATTGGCTAGTTGTGTCTTGAAATACATCCATAGTTAATTCTTATAGCTATATGCTGCTGCTTTACATTGTCAAATAATTGGTCTAACTTTAGCGGTGGAACTTCCTTGCAGCTGCATTGAAAGTTTTATCATACTTGCCATTCCCCTATTCTGCTTTGAATGCACTCTCCGTAATTCCAACTCCAGTAAGGGATGCGGTCTATGATTTCATTGCTAAACGACGCTATGACTGGTGTGGAAAGGAGAAAGAATGTCTTGTTTTAAAAGAACCAGAGTTGCTCGAGCGGTTCATTGACAGGGAAGAACTTTTGGAGCGATATCAGTCTGATGTCTAGTTGGTTTTGCAATATGCAATTGGGTTTCTGCACCTTATCGGTAGTCTTCTTCGTCTTTTGACTGAGGTTGAACTTAAAATGACTTGTATATAGGATATAAAATGCTATCGTTTATCAAGTACAAGGGCAGAGTTTGTTGTATATATGAGGTCTAGTTTCAGACAATATGTCGATTGGAACCTTTTATTCTGAGTTTGTTAGTGCTAATTTTGAACTGAAATATTATGGAGCCGATTATTTCCATTCTGTTTCATAAACCCAGCTTCTCCTTGGTTTCACAAGGATATTCTCAATGTTGTATAGACTGTTAACTAGTTTGTGCTGCAGGCATTGCCCCAGATTTTTATGCATTTGTATAATCTCGTAATTCCTTGATGAACCTGAAAACATAGGCTTAGAACGGCCAAATAGCATAAACAAATATGTTGAAAACTACAGAGGAATATTTACCCCAATAAATGATGCTGTGTGACAAGCTAGCTTAGATGCCATATCGGCATAATATAAAATTAACACGTCTGATCATCAAAATCCTTGTTGCTTTTCAATAATCCATATTACAGAGTAGTAAATTGCATGTCAACGTCCAATATTGGAGATCTGCATGCCTGCAAACGATACGATCATTCTCAAATACATTCAAGTAACACGAAACCTCTTTAGATGTGTAGAGCACTTGATTATTCTAAGAGTTAAGCATAAATTTTTACAAAAGTGTGGCATATCTATTTAGGCAATACGTTGCCAAATTCTAACAACTGATCTGGCTAATTCTTCTACGAGCCCGATGCATCAATAGTTAACAACTTCCAGATGCAAGACTCCTGGCTCTAGTTTTTACAAAAAGAGCAGCATATACCAAAATTTCCTAAAAACAAAGTGATCTCAACGAAATAATTCTGGCTACACTAACTCAAAACTTGAATAAAATCAAGGTTTTCCAGAAGTCTTGCTACTAGCTTATTGCTTGCTTCCGCTTGTCCATTCTTTCCAATCTTTGTCTACGTTTTCTTGGGCCCACTTGACAGCTGCTCTTGCAGCTTGAGGCCCTCCAGGCAATCCACGCTCATTCAAAGTATCTGCCATATCGATGAAAGGGAGTACCAGCAAAGTGCCTGGTCCCCCATACTCCGTATGCACAAAGGTATCAAAGATCTGTAGGCAATATAACAGAGAATTAACATGACTGATCTGATCAGATAACTGTTGAAATGACATTAAAACACAAAGACAAATTGTCATATATAAGAACCAGGTTTTCAATGTACAGAAAAATAATCCTTCAAGTCAGAATAGAAATGCAGCAAGGATGAGACATGCAGAATCAATGATGGAATTTCAAATTGGAGTGTAAAGCTGACCACTAAGTATAGGAGGAAACCAGACACTATAACCTAATATAAGAAATGGATATACAAGATATGAACAAAATCATTCAATCTTTGGCAAAACAAAACCTCCAAGTAAATAAGGATAAACCAAAAGGCTCATTTATCTTAGAAATATGACGAAAATTACCTATCGAGCGTAGGCTAGCCCTTGCAGTGAATGCTTCGTGCCAACAACCTCTGAGCTCAATATCTACTGAGCTCGGGTTGCATGCTTCACAGACGAATTAAATACACAGCGAGGTATTTTATATGGTAGAGTTGCTTTGCTCCGAAAATTCAATAAGATTCAGCCGGGGAAAACATGGACCAAATATATTACATGATTAAACCCTGGTCACAAGAGGGCCCATGGAAAGTTAATTCGAGTTGGAACGGACGTAAGAAATGCTGAAACTGCAAGGAAGGCTAGTATTCCCCTGAATCGAAAATCCTGCAAGTTGGGCACGAAACATATTTCTAGTGGCACATACCAGGCGAGTATCATTCTGGGGTTGCAACCAGTGCATAGGAGAAACATAAGGTGAAAACAAGACGGACCCAAAACAAGGCTATTCCACATTAAGTGAGGATTTCGGGATCACGGAAAAAATAAACTGACCATAACTTGTCCATGATGAACTTTGGGTCACAAGAGGGCCCCGAGAAAATTATTTGGTGTTGAAAATTGAAACTTGAAACAGATAAGAAATGACAAAATTGCAAGATAGGTTAGTACTCCCCTGTTTCAGAATCTTCCATAGAAAAAACGAAAATCGTTTTCTGTGCTTTAAATCAGGTGTGGATCATCCTAGGGTTGCCAACACAGCAGAGGAGAAACAGAAGGTGATAGCAAGACGAACCCCAAAACGGCCCTTGTAAATTTAATTTGTGTTGAAACAGACGTAAGGTATATCACGTTTTTTGTGGATGAAATTGGGTGTGGATCATCCTGCGGTTGCTAGCAAAGCATAGGAGAAATATAAGGTGAAAACAAGACACCCCAAAACGGCCCTTTAAAGCAGAAAACAAATGTAATAATTCCACGTTTATTGATGGTTTTGGGATCCCGAGAAAAAAAAATGACCAAATATAGAACATGATAATCCTTAGGCCACGAGGGGGCCCATGGGAAGTTACTTTAATGTTGAAATGAACGAAGAAATGCTGAAATTGCAAGAAAGGTTAGTATTCTTCCATTCGAAAATCCTTGACATAGTTGTTTTTTCACTTGTAAGGCAAAAGCCATTAGGGGCCGAAACCGATCGTTGGAAGTCCTGTAGTGGTCCATAACACGCAACAATTACACATGGAGAAAATAAGACGGGTACGGAAAAGCCCCACCGAAGGTCTTAATATAAGGCTACTATCCAAATTTTTTTTTTAGAGTTGTAGGGGCCTTGAAAAAAAGTTGCCAAAAACATTGTGAGGTGCCCATATGGTTAAAATATGAACCCAAATTAGGCAATTTTGGGTGAAAAGGCCGTTAGAGAGAGGATAACAAGTTTTTATAGGATCCCTAAATGGCTATTGATCCCTTGTTCGGAAAACGCCATAAAAGGGATGATAACAGGTTTTTAAGGGCCTAAACTGATCGTGGGGAGTCCTGTGGTGGCACATTGTACGCGAAAAAAAAAGGCGAAAATAAGAAGGGTCCCGGGAAGGCCCTCCGACGGCCTCAACCAAAGTCTATTTTATCCATTGCTTTTTGAGATTTCGGGGCAGGAAAAAAATTGCCAAAAAACATTCCGGGGTACCCGTATGGTTAAATTATGAACCAGGCGAAAAGGTTGTTAGAGAGACGATAACAAGTTTTTTAGAAAGTCCTTGAAATAGTCGTTTTTTTTTTTTTTTTTGTTCGGATAAAGACATAAGAGGGATGATAACATTTTTTAGAGATCAAAAACCACACGGTAAAAAAACAAGGCAAATATAAGACACGCCTAAGAAAGTTCTCAAACGGCCTAAATCAAAGGCTATTATGTACAATTTTTTGAGATTCTGGGGTCCCAGGAAAAAATGTTGCCAAAAACATTCCGGAGTGCCCGTATGGTTAAAATATGAACCCAAAGTAGGTAATTTGGGGTGAAAAGATAATTACAGAGACGATGTTTTTAGAGGGTCCATGAATAGTTGTTTTCCCCATGTTTGGAAAAGGGCACAAGAGGGATGATAACAGGTTTTTAAGGGCAAAAACCGATCGTGGGGAGTCATGTGGTGGCCAATAGCATGCGGTAAAAAAACAGGGCGAAAATAAGATAGCCCCGGAAAGGCCCCTCCGAAAGCCTCACTCAAGGGCTATTATCCACTGTTTTTTAAGTTTTCGAAGTCCCGAAAAAAAAAATACCGAACAACATTTTGAGTGCCCGTATGGTTAAAATATGAACCCACACCAATTGATTTGGGTGAAAAGGCCGTTTGGAGGGAGGATATCAAGTTTTTAGAGGGTCTTTAAATAGCTGTTTTTCCCTTGTTCAAAAATTTTCCACAAGAGGGATGATAAGGGTCGAAATCGATCAGAGGGATCCTGTGGTGGCTTATAGCACGCAGTAAAGAAACAGGGAGAAAATAAGAAGGGTTCTAGGAAGGCCCGTTGAGAGGTTTCAACCAAAGGCTATTATTCACTGTTTTTTCAATTTTTGGAGTCTCGGAAAAAAAAAAAGTTGACAAAAACATTCCAAGGTGCCCGTATAGTTAAAATATGAAGCTAGACTTTACAATTTAGGATGAAAAGGCCATTAGAGGGATGATAGCAAATTTTTAGTTTAGAGGGTCCATAAATAGCTGTTTTTCTCTTATTTGAAAAAGACCATAAGAAGGACATAATAGGTTTTTATGGGCCAAAACCAATCGTGGGGAATCTTGTGGTGGCTAATGGCACGCAGTGTTAAAAACATGACGAAAATAAGACGGGTCCCAGAAAGGCCCATTTGAAGGTAACAAACAAAGGCTACTATCCACTGTTTTTTGAGTTTTTGGGGCATCGGAAAAACAGTTGCCAAAAACATTCTGCGATGCCTGTATGGTAAAAATATGAATCCACACCAGGCGATTTGAGGTGAAAAGGCCTTTAGACGAAAGATAACAAGTTTTTACAGGGTCTCTGAATAGTTGTTTTTCCCTTGTACGGAAAAAGCTATAAGACAGATACTAAAAGGTTTTAGGGGTCAAAACCAATAGTGGACAGTCCTATAGTGGCCCATAGCACACAATATACAACATGGCGAAAGTAAGATGGGACCTGGGAAGGCTCCTCGGGAAACTTCAATCAAAGGCTATTATCTACTATATTTTCAGTTTTCAGAGTCCCGGAAAAGAAGTTGAAAAAATTACCCGGAATGTCCGTATGGTCAAAATATGAACCTAACCTAAACAATTTGGGGTGAAAAGGCCGTTTGAGGGATCATAACAAGGTTTTACAGGTTTCGTGAATAGCTGTTTTTCCTTTATTCGTAAGAGGCCATAAGAGAGTTTACAACATATTTTTAAGGGCCAAAACTAATCGTGGAGAGTCCCGTGGTATCCCATAACACGCACTAAAAAAATAGGGTGAAAATCAGACGGCTCCCAAAAAGGCCCTCTGAAGACCTCAATTAAAGGCTATGGAGGCTTTCCAGGATTTCTCTGTTGTTTCTAGCGCTAACCCTTCTAAAAGAAAACCTGTATCTATTTTGGAGGTGTTCCTTTACCAACTCAGGAGCATATTTTGGGTAGGTTTGGGTTTGTAAACGGTGAGTTTCCTTTTGGTACTTTGGGACTTTGGACTCTAAGAGCTATCTGTTATCCAGTGTCAACCTTTACTCAACAAGATCCTGGCAAGGATTAATTGTTGGTCCTCAAAAATTTTGTCCTATACTGGAAGACTGCAGCTCATAAAATCAGTCATGTTTGGCATATTATCCATTGTTTTTTGAGGTTACGAAGTCCAAAACAAAAAGTTGCCAAAAACATTCTGGAGAGCCTGTATGGTTAAAATATGAACTCAGACCAAACGCTTTGGGTTGAAAAGGCCGTTAGAGGGACGATAACAACTTTTTAGAGGGTCCGTGAATAGTTGTTTTTTCTTTATTCGGAAAAAATCATAACATAAATGATAACAGGTTTTTAAGGGTCAAAAGCAATCATAGCGAGTCATGTAATGACTCATAGCACACGGTTAAAAATCAGGACGAAAATAAGATAGGTCCCGGAGAGACTCCTTTGAAAGCCTCAATAAGGCTATTACTAACTGTTTTTGAATTTCCACGGTCCTAAGAAAAAAGTTGCTAAAAGTACTTCAATTTGCCCGTATGGTTAAAATACGACCCCACACCCAGCGTTCGGGATGAAAAGGCCGTTAAACGAACGACAACAAGTTTTTAGAGGGTCCGTGAATAGTTGTTTTTTCTTTATTCGAAAAAAATCATAAGAGAGATGATAACAGATTTTTAAGGGTCAAAAGCGATCATAGCGAGTCATGTAATGACTCATAGCACACGGTTAAAAATCAGGACGAAAATAAGATGGGTCCCGAAAAGACCCCTTTGAAAGCCTCAATAAAAGGCTATTACCAATTGTTTTTGAATTTCCACGGTCTCAAGAAAAAAGTTGCTAAAAGTACTTCGATGTGCCCGTATGGTTAAAATACGACCCCACACCCGGCGTTCGGGATGAAAAGGCCGTTAAACGAACGACAACAAGTTTTTAGAGGGTCCGTGAATAGTTGGTCTCCCCTTAATCTAATGAGGCCATAAGAGGGATTATAACATGTTTTTAGGCGCCAAAACCGACCGTGGGGAGTTCTATGGTGGCCCATAGCATGCAGTAAAAATGTAAGGCGAAAATAAGACGGCTCCCAAAAAAGCACCTACAAAGGCCTCAATTAAAGGCTATTATCCATTGTTTTTTAAGTTTCCGGAGTCCCAGAAACAAAGTTGCCAAAAACATTCCGGAGTGCCCGTTTGGTCAAAATATGAACCCAGACCAAACATTTTGGGCTGAAAAGACCATTAGAGGGACGATAACAAGTTATTAGAGGGTCTGTGAATTGTTGTTTTTCCATCGTTCGGAAAAGGCTATAAAAGGGATGATAACGGATTTTTAGGGGCCAAAATCGATCCAGGGAAGTCCTGTAATGGCTCACAGTACGCGGTCAAAAATTCGAACGAAAATAAGATGGGTCCAAAAAAGGTCCCTTCAAAAGCCTCAATAAAAGACTATTATTAACTGTTTTTTTTTAGTTTTTGGGATCTCAGAAAAAAAGTTGCCAAAAATACTTTGATGTGCCCGTATGGATAAAATACGAAGTCACACCAAGAGATTTAGGGTGAAAGAGTCGTTAAACGAACGATAACAAGTTTTTAGAGGATCCGTGAATAGTTGTTTATCCCTTGTTCGGAAGAGGCCATAAGAGCGATTATAACATGTTTTTAGGGACCAAAATTGATCGTGGGGATTCCTGTGGTGGCCCATAACACGCAAGAAAAAAATAGGGCAAAAATAAGACGGCTCCCGCCCTCCGAATGCCTCAATTAAAGGCTATTATCCACTAGTTTTTGTGGTTCTAGAGTCCTGGAAAAGAAGTTGCCAAAAACACACTAGAGTGCCCTTATGGTTAAAATATGAACCCAGACCAAACGTTTTGGACCGAAAAGGTCGTTAGAGGGCCAATAACAACTTTTTAGAGGGTCTGTGAATAGTTGTTTTTTCTTTTTTCGGAAAAAGTTATAAGAGGGATGATAACAAGTTTTTAGAGGCAAAAAACGATCGTGCGGAGTCCTATAACGGCTCATAGCACGCGTTAAAAATCCGGACGAAAAAAAGACGGGTCCCGCAAAGGCTCCTTTGAAAGCCTCAATAAAAGGTTATTACCCACTGTTGTTGAATTTCCATGATCCCAAGAAAAAAGTTACTAAAAGTACTTCGATGTGCCCGTATGGTTAAAATACAAAACCACGCCAAGCGGTTTGGGATGAAAACGCCGTTAAACGAACGATAACAAGTTTTTAGAGGGTCCGTGAATAGTTCTTTAACCCTTATTCGGAAGAGGCCACAAGAGCGATTATAACATGTTTTTAAGGGCCAAAATAGATCGTGGGGAGTTTTGTGGGGGCCCATCGCAAGCAATAAAAAATAGGGCGAAAATAGGACGGCCCGAAAAGGCCCTCCGAATGCCTAAATTAAAGGCTATTATCCACTGTTTATTGTGATTCCGGAGCCAAAAATGTTCTGGAGTACCCATATGGTTAAAAGATGAACCCAGACCAAACGTTCTGGGCTAAAAAGGTCGTTAGAGGGACGATAACAAGTTTTTAGATGGTCCATAAATAGTTGTTTCTTTGTTTGGAAAAAGTCATAAGAATGATGACAACAAGTTTTTTGGGGCCAAAACAGATCGTGGAGAGTCCTGTAGTGGCTCATACCACGCGGTTAAAAATCAGGGTGAAAATAAGACGGGTCCCGGAAAGGCCTGTTGGAAAGCCTCAATAAAAGGTTATTACCAACTGTTTTTGAATTTCCACGATCCTAAGAAAAAAGTTGCTAATAGTACTTTGATGTGCCCGTATGTTTAATTTACGAACCCACACCGGGCGATTTGGGGTGAAAAAGCCGTTAAACGAAAGACAACAAGTTTTTAGAGGGTCCGAGAATAGTTGTCTATCCCTTGTTCGGAAGAGGCCATAAGAGGCATTATAACATTTTTTTAGAGGCCAAAACAGATCGTGGGGAGTCCTGTGGTGGCCTATAGCACACAGTAAATAAATTGGGTAAAAATAAGACGGATCCTAAAAAGGCCCTCCAAATGCCTCAATTAAAGGCTATTATCCACTGTTTTTTGTGGTTTTGGAGTCCCTAAAAAAAGTTGCCAAACACATTATGGAGTGCCCTTATGGTTAATATATGAACCCAGCCCAAAAAGTTTGGGCTGAAAAGACCATTAGAGGAACGATAACAAGTTAGTAGCGGGTCTGTGAATAGTTGCTTTTCCTTTGTTCGGAAAAGGCTATAATAGGGATGATAACGGATTTTTAGGGGCCAAATCCGATCCTGGGAGTCCTGTAATGGCTCATAGCATGCGGTCAAAAATCCAAACAAAAATAAGATGGCTCCCGAAAAGGCCCCTTCGAAAGCCTCAATAAAAGACTATTATTAACTGTTTTTTGAGTTTTTAGGGTCTCAAAAAAAAAGTTGCCAAAAATACTTTGATGTGCCCGTACGCATAAAATACGAACCCACACTAGAAGATTTGGGTGGAAAAAGACGTTAAACGAACGATAACATGTTCTTAGAGGGTTCGTAAATAGTTGTTTATCCCTTATTCGGAAGAGGCTATAAGAAGGATTATAACATGTTTTTAAGGACCAAAATTGATTGCAGGGAGTCCGGTGGTGGCCCATAACACGCAGTAAAAAAATAGGGCAAAAATAAGACGGCACCCGAAAAGGCCCTCCGAATGCCTCGATGAAAGATTATTATCCACTGTTTTTTGTGAATCTAGAATCCCGGAAAAAAAGTTGCCAAAAAATTCTTTAGTGCCCTTATGGTTAAAATATGAACCCAAACCAAACGTTTTGAGCTGAAAAGGTTGTTAGAGGGACAATAACAACTTTTTAGAGGTTCCGTGAATAGTTGTTTTTTCTTTGTTCGGAAAAAGACATAAGAGGGATGATAACAAGTTTTAGAGGCCAAAACTGATCGTGCCCATCGTGGGGAGTCCTATAATGGCTCATAGCACGCATTTAAAATCAGGATACAAATCAGGCCAAAATAGATCGTGGGGAGTCTTGTGGTGGCCCATATCACATAATAAAAAATAGGGCGAAAATAAGACGACTCCCGAAAAAGCCCTCCGAATGCCTCAATTAAAGGCTATTATCCACCGTTTGTTGTGGTTCCGGAGACCCGGAAAAAAGTTGCCAAAAACATAGTGGAGTACACGTATGGTTAAAAGTTAAACCCAGACCAAATGTTTGGGGTTGAAAAGGCTGTTCGAGAAATGATAACAACTTTTTAGAGGGTCCGTGAATAGCTGCTTTTTCTTTGTTCGCAAAAAGTCATAAGGGGGATGATAACAAGTTTTTATGGGCCAAAACCGATCGTGTGGAATCTTATAATGGCTCATAGCACGCGGTTGAAATTCAGGATGGAAATAAGACGGGTCCCGGAAAGGCCCCTTTGAAAGCTTCAATAAAAGGCTATTACCAACAGTTTTTGAATTTCCACGGTCCTAAGAAAAAAGTTGCTAAAAGTACTTCGATGTGCCCGTATGTTTAAATACGATCCCACACTGGGCGATATGGGGTGAAAAAGTTGTTAAACGAACAACAAGTTTTTAGAGGGTCCGTGAATAGTTGTCTATCCCTTGGTTGGAAGAGGCCATAAGAGGGATTATAACATTTTTTTAGGGGCCAAAACCGATCGTGGGGAGTCCTGTGGTGGCCCATAGCACGCAATAAATAAATAGGGGAAAAAAAAGTCGGCTCCAAAAAAGGCCCTCCGAATGCCTTAATTAAAGGCTATTATCCACTGTTTTTTTAGTTTCCGGAGTCCCGAAAACAATGTTGCCAAAAACATTCTGGAATGCCCATTTGGTCAAAATATGAACCCAGACCAAACGTTTTGGGCTGGAAAGACCATTAGAGGGATGATAACAAGTTATTAGAGGGTCTGTGAATAGTTGTTTTTCCATCGTTCGGCAAAAGGCTATAAAAGGGATGATAACGGATTTTTAGAGGCCAAAATCGATCCTGGGGAGTCATGTAATGGCTCACAGCACGCGGTCAAAAATCCAAACGAAAATAAGATGGTTCCAGAAATGGCCCCTTCAAAAGCCTCAATAAAAGACTATTATTAACTGTTTTTTGAGTTTTCAGGGTTCCACAAAAAAAGTTGCTAAAAGTACTTCGATGTGCCCGTATGGTTAAAATACGAACCCACACCGGGCGGTTCAGGATGAAAAGGTCGTTAAAGAACGATAACAAGTTTTTAGAGGGTCCGTGAATAGTTGGTCTCCCCTTAATTTGATGAGGTCATGAGAGGGATTATAACATGTTTTTGGGGGTCAAAACCGATCGTGGGGAGTCCTATAGTGGCCCATAGCACGCAGTAAAAATATAAGGCAAAAATAAGACGGCTCCCAAAAAAGCACCTACGAAAGCATCAATTAAAGGCTATTATCCACTGTTTTCTGAGTTTCCGGAGTCCTGGAAACAAAGTTGCCAAAAACATTCTGGAGAGCCCGTTTGGTTAAAATATGAACCTAAACCAAACGTTTTGGGCTAGAAAGACCATTAGAGTGATGATGACAAGTTATTAGAGGGTCTGTGAATAGTTGTTTTTCTTTCATTCGGAAAAGGCTATAATAGGGATGATAACGGGTTTTTAGCGGCCAAAACCGTTCGTGGGAAGTCTTGTACCGGCTCACAGCACGCGGTCAAAAATTCGGACGAAAATAAGATGGGTCCGGAAAAGGCCCCTTCGAAAGCCTCAATAAAAGACTGTTTCAAACTGTTTTTTGAGATTTTAGGGTCTCGGAAAAAAAGTTGCCAAAAATACTTGGATTTTCTCGTATGGTTAAAATCCGAACCCACACCAGGCGATTTGGGGTGAAAAAGTAGTTTAACGAACGATTACAAGTTTTTAGAGGGTCCTTGAATAGTTGTTTATCCCTTGTTCAGAAGGGGCCATAAAAGTGATTATAACATGTTTTTAAGGGCCAAAATTGATCGTGGGGAGTCCTATGGTGGCCCATAGCACGCAGTAAAAAAATAGAACAAAAACAAGACGGCTCCCGAAAAAGCAATCCGAATGCCTTAATTAAAAGCTATTATCCACTATTTTTTGTGATTCCAGAGTCCCGGAAAAAAAAGTTGGGCCTAAAACATTCTGGAGTGCCCTTATGGTTAAAATATGAGCCCAGACCAAACGTTTTGGGCTGAAAAGGCCGTTAGAGGGACAATAACAACTTTTTAGAGGGTCCGTGAATAGTTGTTTTTTCTTTGTTCGGAAAAAGTCATAAGAGGAATGATAACAAGTTTTTTAGGGGCCAAAACTGACCGTGGGGAGTCCTATAATGGCTCATAGCACGCGGTTAAAAATCAGAACGAAAATAAGACATGTTCCGGAAAGGCCCCTTTGAAAGCCTCAATAAAAGGCTATTACCAACAGTTTTTGAATTTCCACGGTCCCAAGAAAAAAGTTGCTAAAAGTACTTCAATGAACCCGTATGTTTAAAATACGAACCCATACTACGCGATTTGGGGTGAAAAAGCCATTAAACGAACGATAACAAATTTTTAGATGGTCCGTGAATAGTTGTTTATCCCTGATTCGAAAGAGGCCATAAGAGGGATTATAACATGTTTTTAAGGGCCAAAATTGATCGTGAGGAGTCCTGTGGTGGCCCATAGCACGCACCAAAAAATTAGGCCAAAAATAAGACGGCTTCCGAAGAGGCCCTTTGAATGTCTCGATTAAAGGCTATTATCCACTGTTTTTGTGGTTCCAGAGTCCCGGAAATAAAAATTGCCAAAAATATTTGGAGTGCCCTTATGGTTAAATATGAACCTAGACCAAACGTTTTGGGCTGAAAAGGCCGATAGAGGAACGATAATAATTTTGTAGAGGGTCCATGAATAGTTGTTTTTTCTTTGTTCGAAAAGGTCATAAAAGGGATGATAACAAGTTGTTAGGGCCAAAACCAATCGTGGGGAGTCCTATAATGAGTCATAACACGCGGTTAAAAATCAGGACACAAATAAGACGGGTCTTGAAAAGGCCCCTTTGAAAGCCTCAATAAAAGCTAATAAAAGGCTATTACAAACTGTTTTTAAATTTCCATGGTCTCAAGAAAAAGTTGCTAAAAGTACTTCGATGTGCCTGTTTTTTTACAATACGAACCCACACAAGGAGATTTGGGATGAAAAGGTCGTTAAACGAACAATAATAAGTTTTTAGAGGGTCCGTGAATAGTTGGTCACCCCTTAATCAGATGAGGCCAGAAGAGGGATTATAACATGTTTTTAGAAGCCAAAACCGATCGTGGGGAATCTTGTGGTAGCCCATAACACGCAGTTAAAAAATAGGGCGAAAATAAGATGGCTCCCGAAAAGGCCCTTCCAAAGGCCTCAATTAAAGGCTATGATCCACTATTTTTTGTGGTTTCGGAGTCCCTAAAAAAAAGTCGCTAAAAACATTCTGGAGTGCCCTTATGGTTAAAATATAAACCCAGACCAAACATTTTAGGCTGAAAAGGCCATTAGAGGGATGATAACAAGTATTAGAGGGTCTGTTAATAGTTGTTTTTCCTTTGTTCGGAAAAGGTTATAATAGGGATGATAACGGGTTTTTAGGGTCCAAAGTCGATCTTGGGGAGTCCTGTAATGGTGCACAGCACACGGTCAAAATTCCGAACGAAAATAAGATGGGTCCCGAAAAGGCCCCTTCGAAAGCCTCAATAAAAGACTATTATTAACTGTTTTTTGAGTTTTTAGGGTCTCAGAAAAAAAGTTGCTAAAAAAACTTTGATGTGCCCTTATGGATAAAATACGAACCCACACCACGAGATTTGGGGTGAAAAGGCCGTTAAACAAACGATAACAAGTTTTCAGAGGGTCCGTGAATAGTTGTTTATCCCTTGTTCGGAAGAGGCTATAAGAGGGATTATAACATGTTTTTAAGGGCCAAAATTGGTCATGGGGAGTCCTGTGGTGGCCCATAGCACGCAGTAAAAAAAAATAGGGAAAAAATAAGACGGCTCACGAAAAGGCCCTCCGAATGCCTAAATTAAAGGTTATTATCCACCGTTTTTGTGTTTCCATTGTCCCTGAAAAAAAAAGGTTGCCAAAAACACTTTAGAGTGCCCTTATGGTTAAAATATGAACCCAGATCAAAAAAGGCCATTAGAGGGACGATAAGAAATTACTGTTTTTCCTTTGTTCGGAAAAGGCCATAAAAGGGATGATAACGGGTTTTTAATGGCCAAAACCGATCGTGGGGAGTTCTGTAATGGCTCATAGCACCCGGTAAAAAATTAGGACGAAAATAAGATGGGTCCCAGAAAAGCCCCTTCAAAGGCCTCAATAAAAGGCTATTACCCACTGTTTTTTTGAGTTTCTAGGTTCCCAGAAAAAAAGTTTCCAAAAATACTTCAATGTGCCTGTATGGTTAAAATACGAACCCAGACAGGCGATTTTGGGTTAAAAGGCCTTTAAACGGACGATAACAAAAATTTAGAGGGTCCGTGAATAGATGTTTTTCCCTTGTTCGGAAAAAGGTCATAAGAGGGATTATAACATGTTTTTAGGGGTCAAAAACGATTCCGAGGAGTCCTATGGTGGACCATAACACGCAATAAAAAAAAAATAGGACGAAAATAAGATTAAGCAATTATGAAAAAATTTTACATTCTTAAAACCTCAATTATGAAAAAACAGTTACATTTAAAAAACCTCAATTATGAGACATTGAGGAAGGAGGGCCTTTAATTGTTATTTTGCCTAGGGCCCATGAAATATCAGGACCGGCCCTGGTAATATGTGAATATGGTCATCGCCTTGGCGCCTTCCACAACCAGTCGCACAAAAGAAAGAGTAGCAAAAGGCCAACTGTCTCTATATCCACCTTAACTTTAATCAACTTGAAGTCCTTAGACAGTTGCACTTCATAGCATTATCTTATCACTAATATATAGATGATAACAAGTTAATGCGGAAGATTTCATACTACCTCGAAGTTTCGACTAAGAAAATAGTTTGCCTGCTCCTATAACAAACTACTTATTCATCTAAGAGTATGACTAATCTCCTACAACAAACTCACTTGCTCAGAAAATTTCTGCAGGAAATTCTGCATGATTTATAGAAGCTTGGTTTATAAACTTCGATTCGAAGGTAAAATACTCAACAATGAAATGATAAACCTGCCTATCTAACCAACCACCAAGAATATGACTAATCTCCAAAAAAATCCATTAATTTAATATTTGATACCTAAGCTTATACTGCACTAATTACCTTTTCACAAGAATCCAAATTATGAAATTCCACAATCAATAGCACAAATTTTTCATTTTCATTTCTAAAAAAAGCATCAACATAATACAGATAACAAAATTTGCAATTAAAAAAGAGGCAATTGAGTAAATAAATTGACAATATTACCTCAGTGCAAATGTCCACAACCTCATCTAACTGATCCCCAAAAATGTCTTTCTTCTTTGACAACTTTTTCAGAAGATAGGTTTTGAATTTATCAGTCTCCTGCAAAACCCCAGATTATTAATATTATTAATTCCAGATTAAATTAACAATAAACATAGAAAAATAAAAACACCCAAAAAAATTAAGAATTAAAACTTTAAATTAAGAGGGAAATAATTACAGCTTCAGCAAATTCAGGAATTGGGTCTGGAAATTTGTACTCAGCAGCTTTACAGATGAAATGTCTTTTGAAATTAAGGTTTTTTTGTAAGTGAAAATTAAAAGGTTGAACTGAATTAAAAGTGCCATTTTTGAAACTGTTTATGATAGTGGAAGAAGAAGATGAAGGTGAAGAAGAGCAAAAGGGTGAATTTGAAGGAATTAAAGGAGTAGAATTATTGAATGTAATTAAAGATACAGGAGTTAAGCTCCATGCCATTTTTCTGGGTTTTTTTTACGCCTTAAAAATTTTTTTTTTAACTTGTTTAAATGTCTTACTATTCTACCTTATCTAGTCACAAAATTCATATTTCCCGTGCATTATAGTGTTCGATTTGCGTTTCAGGGAGTTGATTTGTTGTCTTTTCGTACCTGATACATAGGTAACTATAAAATGTCTCACGCTCAGTTTTACTTTCTACAAATCTGTTATATTCCTTCTATTTAGGATTTTCAACATAGGGACACATTGGTCTTCTTTGTTTTATTAAGACCGTCTAATGATCTTTTAAGCCCCAACAAGCTGCCTGAGAGACTCTTTAGTTCATAGGGGCACCACGTAAAAATTTTTTGGTAATTTTTTAGGACCTTGAAACCCTTAAAAAAATGTGAACTATAACCTTCATTTTTGTCTTCTGAAAAGTTGTCTTGGGCTACGTCTTGTTTTTGCCCTGTATTTTTCCACATGTTATAGGTGACCATAGACCACCCTATCTTGGTTTCACCCTCTAAAATCTTATTATGTTCCCATAGAGAATTTTTAAAGTAGGGACACATTAATCCTTCTTTCTCTTATGCGATTGTTTATGACATTTTGAACCTTGTAGACCCTATTTTGACCATAGAAGCATCAAGTAACATTTTTGGAAATAAAAAAAAAAACCAGGGACCAAAATCCTCGTAAACTATGAATTATAGCTTTCATTTTCGCTTTTCAAAAAATTATCTTATGATCCGTTTTGTTTACGTTTTGTATTTCTCCCATATGTTTCAGGTGACTATATGATGCTCCACGATCGGTTTTGTCCTCTAGAAACACATTATATTCTCTATATAGAGGATTTTCGAAACTAGCTTTTTTGTTTGAATTTAATAGTCCTTACTAATAGTAAAAGAAATATTAAGTTGGCTTTTTCTGTTTTATAATGCGTAAGGAGCCACAATGACAATGGATGTACTATATACATTTGATCTCAAATAACTTCAACCAACTAACATAGTTAACGACCAATGGTAACATGCCACATTAAGTTGGTATTGTATTAATCTGCTTAAAGCTGCATGTGTTAGTCACTACACCTAATTTTTGATTTGCATCTTTAATTTGATGATGCAATGTTTTTGTGAATAGGATGCAATAACTTGAAGATGCTGAGCAAGAGTATCGGTGAAGCTTTGTTGCAGAACATCATTCCAATTATCATGGAAAAAGTAGAAATTTGGCCAAATAAAGTCTGAACAAAGCTACAACAGAAACTCATTTTAGATCAGCATCACCCCTTTATACATGACCATTACCAACCATTTTGTGACGAAGGCTACAATGATACAATAAGCTACGGGAAAATTAAACAAGGAGGCATCTAGGAGCTCTTTCTTGCTGCCTGAACAAGGCTATGAGCTATGGGCTCTGTCAAAAATATATCCTATGAGCACAAGAAAGAGAACAAAAATCCCTTTCAAGTTGTAACTGATCTGCTTGAGAACTATCATCATCATATACTACGTATATAAATTCTAAGCTAAGAAGAAAACCAAAAGGCAACTAACTTCAAAAACCTAGGCTACCGTTACAATGAAGTCTTCAAGAGGCCACAAATTTTCAATATGTACAGTACAGCAGCGGCTCAAGCATATCAAATATTTCGCTCGTGAGGCTCCAGGTAAGGATACTCTAGGAAATCAAACACTTCCTTTTCTGTATCAAAGTGCATATTCGTCATTGCTCTTGAACCCTGGAATAGCAGTTAATTCACAACATTTATGACTTGCACAAGAAACATGATTGTGCAACAATTTCAGCGAAGTAGCAATTCTGATCCTTACCTTCTTGCTGCCGGAACTTGGAGTGGCAAGGAATAACCCTGTATCATCAAGCCGATACCCTTTTGATGACGCCTGTATTCTCATCCTGTACAATATTGGCAACCAAATACTATGCTGTTACCTACTGCAAATGATAGTGAAAAGATGACAATTCGTACTTCTTTTCCAATAAACATACCACTCTTTCTGAAGTATTAGTAATACATTTCAGATAAAAACACTCCCTTAGTCCCATAAGATAGGAACACAGGTGATTGGCTATCGTTATCAAAGAGCTGTATTATAGAACCAGAAATAATATTCAGCGTTTCAATTTTTACATATCTAACATACTAAAGTAATCTTTTTTTTCTTTTGTTGGTGAATCTACTAAATTTAGAAAAAAGGACTATTATTTGCGAGTTATAAATTTATAATGGTGCTAAATGAAAATGCATGGTCATTATTTGGGGATGCAAGGAGTATTTCTTTTACAATGCAGTAACAATATAACAACTTTACTGTGTTATTACAAGAAAATATATACTTTTTTTCCCGTTAAAGAAAGAAAATATATATTTACTCTAAGAATTTAGTTGATTATCATGTTAAGATAAACTAGGACAGAGCCACCAGGGATCAATAAGATAATGCTTCAGTTTTAGTTAATGTTAAAAGATCACAGCCTCTCATACGATTGAAAGTTGCGATTCCACGAGTAAAGAAGATTGTGAAAGACATGATGCTAAACACAATCAAAGAAAGCCTTGACATTGTATATATGCAACCATACACATACTTTCTATTTAATGTTTCATTGCCTGTCCAATGTAGCAGTCCAAACAGATATATACTTTTGGGAAACACCTACAAAAATCAAAAAAGAATTACCAACATTATACATAATATAAGGCAACTAATCAAATGCTGTTTCATATCCAGACTACACATCTGAGCACATGAAACAAAAAAAAGCAAAAAAGCTCACTGACTGCAGAAACTACTTAAGTTGTTCTTTATAAAAAATTCTAGGCTGCTGCAAATTAAGGCAGTATTTTAAGGTTCGCAAACCCCTCACTCCCCAACTCTTATCTTTCTCCAAAACCACACCAAATAAAGAAAAAAAAGAAAAGAAAAAAAGATCTCGTATTGTAGGAATGTAGGGGTAGAGGTAACACTGTAGAGTAATACCACCCTTTTCCTCTTGGGTACTATGTTCATTGAAAATGGCAAAGTATGAATTATTCATGAGAGCAATGCACTTTCACGGTATCCTGCATAGTTGTTTATGACATATGTAAAATTATGACATAGAATAAATAGCAGGAAAAAAGGAATAAATACCTTCAAATCTATGCGATGGCGTAGTTCTCGGCCAGGATAAGTACACAAACCAAAACAAGTGTCTATTCCAGAATCAGAATCCTGCATAGTTGTTTATTACATATATAGTTATAAGTGTTGAACACCAACATAGGTATGTAGTTCAAAACAAACTTGCTCAACCTAGGCTATTCAGGTCCAACAAAATTAAATCTCAAACTTAAACAACAGATTGTGTCACAGTTGGCAGCAAATTCACAGATATTGAGCGCTTGTTAAACAAGAAATATAATTCCTCTATCCTCTATCAATTGCAACATTACATTGTTAGGGGAATGGTCTGAAGATAGAAAGATTTACCTTGTCACTGTGAATGCTGTATCGCAAGTCTTCCCTCATAAAATTTATATCCTTCAACCGCTCAACAAACTTTGCTAGGAAACCTTTGTGACTGAAAAGTTGTAGCACATTTATTCACAAGAGAACAATGAAAACAAACTGGATCACTTCACAAACTAAACTGCAATGTGTTGGGCCTGTTGGCCTAATGGGGGCAGATTTTATAGATGCACATCGTAATTCAGTAAGAGAAGCTCGTGTAGACCAATAGATGGTTAGTTAAAAGAGAAAGGGGGACAAAAAGAATCAAATCCACTATATTAAGGATATCAGTAAGAGATAAATGATCATTTTTACAGTGTTTCCTTTAGCATTATGTTACACTTTGGACTTTGGGGGAGAATAACTCTCTAGAATTTTTCGCTGTTTCCAGTTTTGATTTAACAGCTGGTTTCTTTTTCTTTATGCATTACATTTTCCTAAAACTCTGTCCAAATCTCCGAACAAAGTTTTACTGTGACAATGACACTGTGAAAGTGGCTAGCTCTGTTATTCTTAAAAATGTATCAACTTTTTTTCTTTTTGTTTTTTGGAGGAGGGGGGGGGGGGGGGATTTGAGAGTTGTGCCAGTTTCTCAAAGTTATCACCTTTTATAAGACAAGCATCGGCAATGAGAATACTATTACCTCTTTCCATCAGGATGAGTAATTACAAAGTCCATATCCCCGCATGATGATTTTCCGCGTCTATAAGATCCACCGCACACAACAACCACCTTCCAAACAGTAAATATAGTGGTAAAATCAGCGGGAAACCAAATTGAGTGTATAGATTGTAGAATAAGACCACCAAAAGCTAGCAAAAAACAGATCTAAGTATCAAGTCATACACACACACACCAAAAAAATTTTAAATAAATAAATAAAACACTTGTTTCCAATAATACGCCTTCACAATCAATCTATGAACTTTGTGAAAGATAATAATGTCCAACTCCTCAGTTTTTTGGAAGGGCAAGTTACTATTCATAACATTTAACCTCAAGCAACACCCTAGTATCAGAGCAGCATAAATTCTAAACTGAAAACAGACACAAATGCAATCTTATTCGACAACCAAGAAAAGATGTGAGTCAGAGAGAGCAGTTGCATAAACTAAATGAGCAAAACACAGACACATCCATGCATGCACTTATACTAAGAGTGAGGCTAGCAAGAGAAACAGATGGGAAACTGGGGACACACCATGCTGAATCCAGGTATAAGCAAAAATGTTCCAAAGTGAAGACCACAATGCAACCATCTGCCGAAAAAGGGAGAAGCAAACAGAAAATATGCTGACCATCAACAATTAAATTCAAACTAAGCATTAATTCAGGATGACAGACCAATAGGCCCACAGCAAAGAATTACCATTCCAACCAACCCCTCAACCAGGTAAAAACAGTCAGCAAGGAATGAGATTCAAGCAAACAGCTAGGTAAGTAGTAAGTTCATGGTGTCCCACAACAAGATAAAGCCACAGGGCTTACCCCTGCCAAGACTTCTTCCCCAACTTTTTGCAGTAATTTCTCCATTTCTGCAACCTGTTGATTAAAAGAACATAGTCCTTATGAAACAAGTAAAAAACCAATAGCAATCGTACAAGGAAGAATCTATTTCTTGAACATAAAATAAGTACAAGATGAAACCTCGTGTCGGGGGATTCTTTTCTTGATATCATCAAAATATTGTAGGCCTAACTTTTGATCTTTGGCCAAAGATGGTTCATTTTTTAAATCTTCCAGAGTACGATGTCCTTTATCATAAAGTTTTGCAGCAGTAGCAGCACCAACACCCCAAATCTCCCAAAACAAAACAATAGTTTTCACCTATAAGGATTCATCAGATCCAATCAGAGACAAAAAGCAAGACAGGGTTTGTAGAAAAACCACCTCAAGACCGACCATATATTGGTTTCTAAAGGACCGGGAATGGGTGTACCCCACTTAAATAATCTCAAAGAAAGGATTTGAAAAGTAGACAGAATGTTTTAGTAATAGTGTTTATGCTTGGTGGCATACAAATCGACTCAATTTAAAGTTTGCCCATCGACCCTGCTTCGCCCACTTATCCCTACACCCCCCACACCCCCCCCCCCCCTCGCCCACCTCCTTCAAATAACAAAAAATCATTTAATTCCAAAAAAGACCTATGGGTGTGATTTTGCAATAATTTCCTTCCCATTCAAGACAAGCTGACAATTATGGAGAATATGATCCACTTTTTCGAAGCATTTTCAAACAATGTTACCAATAATTCGGTGATTGTACAAAATGCCTACAAAGGTCATATTATAGGAGAACCAAAACCAGCTTGGCCTACAAATTAGCTTCTTAAGCCTCAAAAACATGTGTAGCTCTTTTGAATGGGTCTCAACGGAAGGTTACAAAAAATGATTACTAAAACATGATGAAAATGGATGATTCAATCAACCAAAATGCCTTAAATGTCTCACAGACATCTATAGCAGTGATTTTGAGGAGTAATCTTCCAGGTCAAAAAAGACTGAAAATGACCTAAAACTGAAGGCTACAATCAACAATTTCAGTCCAATTTGAAGAATACAATGTAGCTAATATGAGTGGATGCACTATAATTGGCAACAACAGAAATCTGAGTCATTGTTATTCCTTTGTGTTGATAGAGTTTACTGACTGATAATAATCCACAAAGAAATTGGTATACTGTTATTAGGGATAGAGATACCTGTGGCAATGATAAGTTGGTTACCAGTAAGCTTGGGTTAGAAGAGAAGTTTCTATAAATAAAGCTCATTAAAGAGGATGCCGACCCCATTTTTTTGGAATGAAGGCTCTAATTAATTGAAAGCTTATTAAAGAGGATAGAGAGAAAGATAGGAAAATTCTAGAGAGTTTCTCTTAGTTTTTAGTTTGTATCTAGGAGAGTACAATTAGTTAATCTTATAATTTTCTGTAATTTCATTTTATCACTTTTCAATCACCATTGCTTCGAAAATCCCTTATGATGTAATAGTGCCTAATTCTTGTCTATCTCACATGAACTTTTGAAGCCAAGCTATGCCAGTATTTGAAAAAGTAAACAAATAAATAAAAATAATAGCAATTTAATTACTACCTCCGTAAACAATTAGTTGCAACAAAGAGGTATTATTTGTGAGTATTAGAAAAAAAGTTTGTTGCAACTAATTGTTTACGGAGGCAGTATATTAAAAGCATATTACTTTAGCATAAAATCAGTTGCTTAGGTTAACCTACCCTTTCATCATTTTCAAAGTGCTCCAGCTTTGACATTTTTCCGGTTGACACTATCTCCTGTATCTGAACAAATATAAGGTTTGTATGCGTAAGTTTTAGGCTATTACCATATTCTCAGTTTTACAGAACTTACAATTTCACAAGCAATTGCACAACACCACAGCCGCAACCACCACTAGAATCCACTATGATTTCCAATAAATATTTGTGGGGTTTGAAATGTCAACAAAAATGCGCTTTTCACATTTACAGCTAAGACCAGGAGAAAGACTACTCTTAAAGGATTCTCTAGGGAAACTAAATAAGAAATTGTGCAATAATGTTATTACAGATAAGTATACGAGTCCCGCAATAGTTCTACTAGGTGAAAAAACAAAAACATTGTAACGACTATTTACAAATGAACATAACATCTAATGGACAGGTGAGAAGCATAGCATCTAACTTAATGAAGATAAAACCAATGGTAGTAACATTTTACCCTCAACAATTGATCTTGGTGTTGTATTAAACCGCAGTAATGTAACGAACCTAGATAAAATCCATAGTTCTAGCACAAAAGGACAGAGTTCTGCCAGTCACAAGCACATAACATACTGAAGGACCCAATTAACAAGTTCTTAGAAGATGAAATTCATGTATAAATCTACTCAATATCTTACCAGATCATACTGCAATTTACAAATAGCTAATTGTAAGAAATCATCCATGCTGTAATGCACATAAAAGCTCATTGAGAAGATAAGGCTTTAATTCATCATAAAATGATTCTATGTCAGTTCTCAATATTGATATTTCCAAAATTTCACATGATTTCAAGGCCAATAGGTATTTGTGAATGACTCAACCTCAGCTCATGCAACATACATACTAAGGTATTCATTGACAGCCTTCATGAATGAATGTATGAGCAAAAGTTCAAGCCACATGATGTGAAACAGGAAAGACAAAAAAAATTGCAACATTATTTATTCATTTTCGACAAGAGTGACAACGTGTTATACATTGGACCAGAAGACTAAAAACTACACAATCTGCATGTCCACTTCAACCACTTGTAGCACATCAGTCATTACTCAGTAATACTGAAATGTGAAAAGTCAAACTTGGTCAAGTTAATATCAGCTTACATGATCACACATTGACTTTCCGATCCCAGGCAAGTTTTTGACCTGTTCAACACTCTCAATTTTAAAAGGCAACTTCTCAATCACATGATAGGCCTTGTAATAGCTATGTGATCTTCGATCATCACCAAGGGCTTTTAACAAAATAAAAAGAGAGAGAATCATATATTAGCAACAATAAGATATCAGAAAAACTATGGCTAATGTGCTTTAATAGAGAGGTCATTGCGTCTAACCTTACCTTCATATATGTCTTTGAGCCTCTGGAAGATGCCGGTGATATTCTTGTTTAGATCAGGTGGATTATACAAACCAACCTGTATTGAGGTAACAAAAACTCTTGAATTCCTTAAGAAAACTATACGAAAGTAGTTAATTTTCACTCTGTAAATGTCAGATGAGTCTAATGCCCCCATACTCTCCAACATTTATTCCAATACTAGAAAGCAACTCAGCTCTGGGAAGAGAGAAGAAGAGGAAAAGCAGATCATTGGAAGAAAAAAAAATAATCGAGAAAGCTCATGATTTCTTGGAAGCATCTATCTGAACAAAGCAATACGGCATATGCACATTGCTAACAAAAGATTACAGCATATGCATCTACATTCTACATGCATGTCTTCATGTCTGCAGCAAAGAAAATACAAAGTAACAGCAGCTACAGACCAATATCAATTTGATAATATATAGTAGACATGAGATTTATTCTTTTATGTGAAGTACCACTTACATCAGAATTGACAGTTTGAGAATCCAATGTGCTAGGCAGCCCATTAAAGTTGTTAGAAGTAAATGATTCTTCATGCAATTCATCACTCGTTGCAGTTCCCTTGCTCTCAGCACTTGAATTTCTAGAATTTCCAAGCAACGATTTGGTTGAATCCTTCAAATTTTGAGGAGGAGAAGATTTCAGCTTCTTACTTGATGGAGGATCTTCGCTGATTGAAGAGTTATCATTCACGTGACCAGAAACCTCCCCTGCAGAAGGACAAGAAACATTTCCACCAGATTCCTCTTTGAGACGGTAGGGATCCTCGGAAGCCTTCTCTCCTATCCTCAAGCTATCTTCCAGCCATTGGTACGCTATAATATTCTGCAATTGGAAGCAAAATCTACGATAATTGGCAACACATTAAGCAATGCTGCAGCCCCTACTGAAATATGTGTTATTCTGACTCCCGCACAAAGCATTGAGCATACATGCACAATGACATTTAAAAGAAAAATATTAATAATAAATAATAATAATAATAATAACAATAATAATAATAACAATAATAATAATAACAAAGAAAACAAACACTCATTGTAGTCATAATGTCAATATTTAAATTCAATGCCAAGGATGTGCAAGAGAAAAGATAATTGAAGTCTAAGGTGCATATTGGATCAACAACACTAGACAATAGACATACATACATCAATCATCAAACAAGTATACTTGACATCTAGGATATGAGTAGGCTAAATTTTTTTTAGGCTATACCATTTTACAAGACTCATTCAAGCCTCTCTTGACATAAATGCATAAAGCTACCAACTCCATCATCATCATAATCAGAGTCCTAATTCCAAAAGGATAAGGTCGGCTACATGAACCAATACATATATCATAATGTCATCCACAAAAATCCTTCTTCTCCAGTCATCCGCATCCAAAGCCGCAAAAAGATGTAAACTGAACCTCATCAAATCCTTTCAAACTTCTTCCATCCAAGTCATCTTTGGTCTCACTCTACCTTTGCAGAGGTTCTTGTTATCCCAACCCTCTATCCTTTTAACCGGTGCATCTCTTGATCTATATTCAAGCCTCTCTCGACGTAAAGCTACCAACTTAATGTTGTCAATACAAAAAATAAAAAATAAAAAATAAAAAAATAAAAAAAAAAAAAACGTTCAGGAACAAACATAAGACTTTTACTAAGATCCACACTATCATTCAAGCCATCCTTTCTTATTACAATTCTCCCTAAACTAGTCTATCTTTCCTGACATAAAGGTCTCTTCTCCATGCCATTCTATTCTAAAGAATTTGCTCAGTCAAAAATCAAGTCTAACAAACAACATAACCCTTGCAATCCTACTAACTTTGAACATGCATTGCATTGCACATCATCAAACAAACAAATTTTCAATCTTTCACAATAATTGAAACACAAATCCATCACAACACATTTTTTTTAACCTTAATTTCCCAATTAATCGAAATCCCAAACAATTTGAACTAATAAAACACATAAAGTTCAAACCTTTATTAAAAAACAGACAGGTTGTTGAACTTACTCCTTTAAATTTTGACAAAATTTCAGAATCAACCTTCTGTTTAAGTGCACCCCAATTCATGGCAAAAATATGGGTCACTTTTTTTGATAATTTCCCTTCAATTTGAGCACCCATTTGCACCAACCTTTGCTTCCATATCTAATTGAAAAACCCCAAAACAACAAAAAACATTAATTTTAATAAAGCCCCAGAAAAATTAAACATCAAATTAATCAAATTCAAAGAAAAATTAACCCTTTTTCTGGGGTTTAATTTTTAAGTACTAATTTGGGGGTTAGAGAAGAATTATGAACCTGTAATCGACGAGGTTGAACGCCAACATCAATGAAGTAAACGAACATTCCAGAAAACATGCCTTCTGAGGAAGAAGGTTGTGTTGAAGTTTTTTTCTTTGGCGCCATTGTTAGTTTTATGTTTGACAGTTGAAACACGTACTTCAAGTTTCTTTGAAGAAGTAAACAAGTTTGAATTCAGATAACACTCAGATATATACTCGTAATTTTTCGCTGGTTTTTTCTTTGGTGTTTGTTGTAGTACGGTTTACGCCATATTCCCACCAGGCTACCACGTATATTCTTGACTTTGTGAGTCCGTGGCAAAGTGTTATAAAGACGGTGATGAGGATTGTTGTATAGATTATAAATAATTGGGCTACTTCTTATTTTCATTTCGTATTAGTTTGTGCAAGTTGTTACTTGTTAAAGACATGTTAAATGAAATGTTTCAAAGACTTTGTGACTTACATATAATTGTTTTCTAACATTTCTGAGTTGAGTTTCGATTTATAATCTTCCCATGGCTAAACTCAAATGCTTAAATTAATTTTTTTCCCAAATTCCCCCAAACACCTCGATAAATCCTTTTTTGGGTGGCTTTCTCGGACTTNTTCTTATTACAATTCTCCCTAAACTAGTCTATCTTTCCTGACATAAAGGTCTCTTCTCCATGCCATTCTATTCTAAAGAATTTGCTCAGTCAAAAATCAAGTCTAACAAACAACATAACCCTTGCAATCCTACTAACTTTGAACATGCATTGCATTGCACATCATCAAACAAACAAATTTTCAATCTTTCACAATAATTGAAACACAAATCCATCACAACACATTTTTTTTAACCTTAATTTCCCAATTAATCGAAATCCCAAACAATTTGAACTAATAAAACACATAAAGTTCAAACCTTTATTAAAAAACAGACAGGTTGTTGAACTTACTCCTTTAAATTTTGACAAAATTTCAGAATCAACCTTCTGTTTAAGTGCACCCCAATTCATGGCAAAAATATGGGTCACTTTTTTTGATAATTTCCCTTCAATTTGAGCACCCATTTGCACCAACCTTTGCTTCCATATCTAATTGAAAAACCCCAAAACAACAAAAAACATTAATTTTAATAAAGCCCCAGAAAAATTAAACATCAAATTAATCAAATTCAAAGAAAAATTAACCCTTTTTCTGGGGTTTAATTTTTAAGTACTAATTTGGGGGTTAGAGAAGAATTATGAACCTGTAATCGACGAGGTTGAACGCCAACATCAATGAAGTAAACGAACATTCCAGAAAACATGCCTTCTGAGGAAGAAGGTTGTGTTGAAGTTTTTTTCTTTGGCGCCATTGTTAGTTTTATGTTTGACAGTTGAAACACGTACTTCAAGTTTCTTTGAAGAAGTAAACAAGTTTGAATTCAGATAACACTCAGATATATACTCGTAATTTTTCGCTGGTTTTTTCTTTGGTGTTTGTTGTAGTACGGTTTACGCCATATTCCCACCAGGCTACCACGTATATTCTTGACTTTGTGAGTCCGTGGCAAAGTGTTATAAAGACGGTGATGAGGATTGTTGTATAGATTATAAATAATTGGGCTACTTCTTATTTTCATTTCGTATTAGTTTGTGCAAGTTGTTACTTGTTAAAGACATGTTAAATGAAATGTTTCAAAGACTTTGTGACTTACATATAATTGTTTTCTAACATTTCTGAGTTGAGTTTCGATTTATAATCTTCCCATGGCTAAACTCAAATGCTTAAATTAATTTTTTTCCCAAATTCCCCCAAACACCTCGATAAATCCTTTTTTGGGTGGCTTTCTCGGACTTCATCTTGATTTCACTTTGCTTTATTTTACCAAGTGAAGTAGGTAACACTAGGACAACCCCCACTCGATTTCAACGTCAAAAAACTCTTATTTTCTCTCTTTAGAGAGGTTTTGAAATAAGGACGCAAAAGATTTCATTTAACATAACAAAGTTTTGAATTGTAACCCAAGAACACTTATGGCCTGTTTACTTCAACTGAAAATAGTTGAACTGAACTGAAAGTTTTTTATGAAGGATTAATGAATAGCAAAAGTTTTTTATGAAGGATTAATGAATAGCAAAATAAGGAAAGAGATGAACTGAACTGAATTGAACGGATTTTAAACTGAAGTAAACATGTCCTTACAATACATATTCTTAACATGTACTCTATCTTCACCTGAAATAATTGCTTGTCGAAAATTTAGTGTTTATCTTTTTTTAAAGATTTCTTTATTCTTAAATCCTTGTTCCGATAAACAATTGTGTTGACCTTATTATAACACTAGATTAATACTTGTGGCGATAGCTCGAAATTCAAGTCACTTATGTAAATGATGCCGATTCAAGAGTATTAAAATTTGGTACAAGCACATGATATATGAAATAAAAATTATTTTATGCAACTGTTATGATTTTCTTAAAAGAAAATTTTTTTTAATAAGTAAAGAAAATCGATTAACATTTTAAAGAGAATGAAGGTCATCCTTACGAATGATGGCAGAAAAGGAAAATTAAATAGACCAAGGCTCTGGTTACATAGTCTTCCTTCAACCCTCCCAACAAAGGGTTTATCTTACAAACCTAAAACCCTAGTTCTTACTTCATGAAATCCAATTGAAAACCCTAAACCCCTAAAATGATTCATGCTTGCAAATTCTATAGACAACCTTCAATCTTCTTATCTCCTTTATTCCTCACCCCATTATCTCTTTCTCCCCCAATTAAACTCCTTTCTTTAAAACCATTTCTTCATCATCATAAAATCGCCATTTTTAAAACCTCCAAAACTTATGCAACTGCAACTGCTGAAGCTGTTAACAATGGAAGTTACAATGAAACCTTTTATGCAAACGATGTCGTTTCATGGGATTCTCTTGGTGTATCTGAAAAGCTCTCTCGTTCTCTCTCTAATGCTGGCTTTTCCAGGCCTTCTTTGATTCAGGTTTATCTGCTTTTCTTTGATTTTTGAGCTTAAATTTGTTCTTTTAATTTTTGGGTAGTTTGAAATTTCATTGTTTTGTTCATTTTCGATGTGGGTTTATTGAATTTTTTGTAATTTTTTTGAGGAAAAATTGAAATCTTTTGATGTGGGTGTTTAAAAGATTGCAGCTTTATCTGTACAATGTTTGATGTGGGAGGTGATTTTGTGTTTGCATAAATGTACTGTTACATTACATATTATGAAACCATGTATATGAATATTAAATGGCATAATTCATCAATTTATATTTTTATTGATGTGTTGTGAGTCTAGTGATATTCATTTAAGATGGGCTAGTGTTGTATAATTTGGTAAGGTCTGTAATTCGTAGCCTCGTATAACCAAAACTTACCAATTTGCTGGCATAATTTGCGGTTTTTACTTGGTAATAGGATGTGGTGGTTGTTGGCAATATGATGCCATTGGAGCTTGAGGAAAATGTGGCGTCGAATAGGGATGGAGGGAGAGGATATATGAGGATGACTTTTGTGATTCCTCTTATTGATTCATGTCTAGAGCGCCGCAAGTTATAATGGTATTAAGGCTTTGTTGTTGTTGAGTTGTTGTTATGGACACTAGGATGTTTCTTTGTTTATCCTTGTTCTATTAGTTATAAGTCGCAACTTAGTTTTAATGTCTAGTCAAAAGTTTTGGCAACAAACAAGGTTTTCTGTTTTCAACAACTAGGACATCAGGTGGATGATTTGTTAAAAGCATTGGGATGATGTGTGGAATTGTACTATTTTCACTATGTTGACCAGATTTTTTTGTTAACATGAAATTAACTTGTCATTCAGGCTGCTTGCTTACCATCCATACTATCAGGAAATGACACAGTTGTTGCTGCAGAGACAGGAAGCGGTAAAACATACGCCTATCTTGTCCCATTGGTGGAGAAGCTTCTTCATGCACACAGTGAACCAGGGACTGAAGCTCCTGTTCATTTAAAAGGTCACTCCTCTCATGTTTCTCTTGTTCTCTGCCCCAATGTTATGCTATGTGAGCAAGTGGTTCGCATGGCTAATTGTCTCTGTGGTGATAATGGTGAACCTCTCCTAAAAGCGGCTGCAGTATGTGGGAAGCAGGTAATATTCCTGGCATTTCTGTTTGTGTACTAAGCTTTTTTGAAAATTCATGCCATAGCCATACTAATTGGGTTATCGGTTCGTCGGTTCGTGGAAAGGATATAATGTGATTATTCTCATGTGTGAAAATCCCCTTTGCAGGGATGGCCTCATAAAAAACCAGACATTATTGTCTCAACACCTGTTGCTCTTTTAAATTATCTTTATGCGATTGATCGAGAAAGAAATCGTGAATTTAACTTTGTGTGTGGGGTGAAAAATGTGGTAAGTTAACCGGGTTCATTATTTATTTGATTTATTTTAAGAATCAGCTATGTTGTGCTTATACTTTTGAGATCAATAAGATTTGTTTGATCTCAAAAAATAACAGGTGTTTGATGAAGCAGATCTGTTACTTTGTGGTAGCTTCCAGAATCAAGTTGTTCGTCTGATAAACATGTTTCGTTTTGATGAGAAGTTATTGTCACGATCAAAGACTATTCCTTCTGGGGAGACAGTCGAATTAAATTCTGACACCCAACTGTCATTTGATGATGAAGATGAAGGTCAAGATGAAGATGATAAGCATAGTGATATCTCAGGAGAAGAAGAAAGTGTTGATGATAGCACAACTGGGGTAAATTTGGAGGAAGAGGTGCCTGGCTCTAATAAGAGAAAGGACTGGAGAAGAATTCGTAAATATTATGACCGTAGCAAGCAGTATATCTTCGTAGCTGCAACACTTCCAGTAAATGGAAAGCAAACAGCAGGCGGTGTCTTAAAAAGGATGTTTCCGGATGCTCGGTGGGTTAGTGGAAATTACCTACATTGTCACAACCCTAGGTAACACCTATTCTTTCGACTATATGACCTTTTTCCATTTTCTTTTCTCTAATTAAATTATTTTCACTGCTAGTTATGATGCTTCTATATGCGACCATTTGTCTCAATTTAAGTTTACTGGTATATACTGCTTAGTTGTAGCTGGCTGTGTTTGTCAAGGTCTTCTTCCCTTGTGAATATTTTATTGAGCTACTGACACATGATTATATGGCTGCCTTTTGGTCCTGCAGGTTAGAGCAAAGATGGGTAGAAGTTTCTATTGATAATCAAGTGGATGCTCTTATAGATGCAGTGAATCGAGGTGTCAAGTTCAATCCACATGCTTCTGATTCTCCTATATGTAGGACAATGGTGTTTGCAAATACTGTTGAAGCAGTAGAATCAGTAGCTAAAATACTGGAGACAGCTGGGATCCAATGTTTCTGTTACCATAGGAATAGCTCTCTTGAAGAGTCTACTAAGAACTTAGCTGAATTTAAAGATAAGGGTGGTGTGCTAGTGTGTACTGATGCTGCAGCTCGTGGTCTTGACATTCCAAAGGTTTCGCACATTATTCAGGTACATGCCATATATATTAAATAGTTATCTCAGACTGCAAGAAACTTATAGTTGATTACTTAAACTGAATGGCAAATTTCTACAACACTCTCCTAGCTTAGGATATATACTTATATACGAAGGATAAGATCACTGTATTAACCTTAAAGGGTTTTACAGTTATTTGCAAATTACAAGAAAGCCTACTGATCTTTTCACTGTGTTGATAAATTTGATTAGCACATTATTGACTGTTCAGTTATGTTGCTGAAGCTCAGTTAGAAGTGCTAGACTTGGGTGCATGTCCAAGTGTTGGACAAGGCCATGCCACATCCATATGACATGCAACCCATGGGGGCTTGAAGTTAAATGAGAGTCTGAGTATCTTTTCAGTGTTGGTTGCTTGAAGTGCTTGTGAAGTGTGAAACTATTAGGATATTCATTTCGTCTGCTCTATCTAACATTGTTTTGCTTGTTTCTTTCCAGGCAGAATTTGCTTCATCTGCTGTAGATTTTCTACATAGAGTTGGCCGTACAGCCAGAGCAGGTCAGCCTGGTCTTGTCACAAGCTTGTACAATGAACAAAATCGTGATCTTGTTGCTGCAGTCCGTGAAGCAGAAAAGTTGGGAAAGCCAGTGGTAATCTTCATACCATAAACATTAGTGCTCTATTCTTGCGTTCTTTTATCGCTTTAATGGAGTATCTTTTCATTATTTGCAGGAGACAGCATTTAGCAGGAAAAGAGGATTCCGAAATAAGATTAAGAAGCGAGGTAGGATTTTCTTGCCTCTCATTTTCACCTGTTGACCCTTTACCAAATAATGCTATGATCTGAAATATTTTCCTTTAGGCACAAAGTCCATTTTACATTGTCATTATCATTTTGCTTACGATAGCTTATGAAATTATAAAGATATAGCAAGGCCTCCATATCTATAAAGACAAACTTGTATACTGTGTGTTCAGACTGCTGGCGTTAAAGCTGATAGTTTTTTACGGAGTACTTGCTATGTTTAATTGTTTATTGCCCAATATGATGTTTACACTAACGTTGAAGTATAAAATGTATATATTCTACCGTGTATATGTTACGGTATTGAAGGTTTAGCAACATATTATTTAGGTAAATAATGAAGAAGGTTGCTGTTTATATTCTCTGAACATATTGTTGATTTCCCTCTATAAAATTTGAAGTAGGTTGCATTTTGCAGTCAAATCAATAAATAGCTGGTGTATCTAATTGCAATTTTTTCTTGATGATATGTTATTGCTCTATTAGCTAAAGTAAAACTTTCAATTTCACTGATTACAGGTCGCAAGGCAAAAAATGCATCCCCTACTGCTGAGGTCCGAACATGATATCATATTTTGCGTTACCTTTTTGAGGTGAACATGCTGTCATCATCTAATGTATTATTCTTCTGTACATACCTTTTTTTAGGGTTTTAGTTAAAACATCATATGAGATTTGATTTATGTTCGTCTTTATAAATTTTATACTACAATGAAAAAGACAATTACTCAGAAGAGTTAAAATAGCTTAGTAAAACCCTTTGAGAAGCAGCAGAACATGAACATCAGCATGACTGATTGCTCGATCAACATTGAGAAATTTCATTATTGTTGTACATCAAGGTTAATTTTCCGGCTTTGGCATGATTGACCAAAAAAAAACAGTTCTATGCTTAGATATTTTCATTGTGTGAACTTGGTTTTGTTGTACCATAACAGATTTTTGATGGCTTCACCAAATAACTATTAAGTCATATCACTTGTACTTTGTTACCAAAACCTAACTCAATGAAAAGATCTATTGTAATACTATTTGAAAAATTAAAAGTCATATCACTTGTTATGTAAACCTAACTAATTGAAAATATCTACTGTAACACTTTTTTAACAAATAAATCATTACAATTGTTACAGAAACCTAATTCAATGAAAAGATCTATTGTAAGTTGTAGAAGACTAATTCGAAAAGTCATGTGTAGGATAATGCTCAAGACTTGAGATCGAATCCTTCTACTTCATCTTTTAAGCCCAATTGTAAGCTAATTATAATTTAAGTTTATTGCTTTTGTTGTAGCAGAACAAGTATATTTCAACTGTTCTACAAATTCTTCAATATGCTTGTCTGAGCTCCCACCATTGCTAACTGCTTTCTTGGACAACTCCCTAAACTTGAAAGAATTGTTTCTTATCTCTTTACTCCTTTTCCCTTCCATTACTTCCTTCAAGCACCACCCAAGATTTTCCCTCCTTACCACTCCTTTGTCATCTTCCTTTGCCCACACTCCCACTCTCCAAATTTCCTCAATAAACTTCGCGTCTGGCAATTGATCACTCCATTGAGGGACTCCTATCATCGGGATCCCAAGACTAAGCCCCTCAAGGGTTGAGTTCCATCCACAATGAGTCACAAAACACGCAGTTGCCTCATGTGCCAAAACCTCGAGTTGGTTACACCATGTCACAATTATCCCTTTTTTCGACACTTGTTCTTCATACCCTTTTGGTAGCTTACTTATTTGGGACTCCCTAATTACCCAAAGAAAATAATAGTTGCTTTCTTGTAATGCCATTGCAATTTCCTCCATTTGTTCTTGTGTTAATGCTACCATGCTACCAAAAGACACATAGATTACTGATTTTGTTGGCTTAGTTTGTAGCCACTCTCTACATTTCTCACTTAAAGGTTTCCACAAACTTGCTCCATAGCTTATGTCTCCTTCTATTCTCCCATCTAAGTAGGATGATGGAACCATTGGTCCGATTAATTTCGCTGGCCATTTTCCTTCTATGCCTTCAACAACCTACAACCATAAGTAACACATCAATCATTAAACAAGCAACAATGTTAATTATCATGTACAACAACTCTAATTAAAACATCGGTTGTTATTTTAATTTCGGACACTTTAAGTAACTTGTCCAAAACATAGAAAAATGTCTGCCTATTAATTATTTAATTTACTTCGAATGTATTTCTACGGTTGCATATATCATTTTCCTTAAATAAAGTAGGTTAAAAAAGAATTGAACTCTTACATCAAACTCCAAATCTTCAAAAGAGTTGCAAAACACCAAATCAGCCATGTCTAAATTAGAGAATTGTGACAACTTCATAGCCAAATAAGCAGGGTAACTTTCAGGCTTCCTTAGAAAAGTTGGCAAATCATTGCCCTTAAACAAAGGCATTTTAGGCAAAGCCCACCCCACCTCGCCCGGCGCAAGTGGCAAACCGATTAAGCCATGGCTCACACAGCAGAATATGGCGCAAACCACAGCTGCATTAGTAAAAAAAGCAGCTCCAAGTAAGCCATATTCTTTAGCCACGTCCAAGGCCCATGGCAAAAACGCATCGTACACTACACAAGTCACAGGAAACGCAGTGTCTTGATGTTTTTTGATGAGTCGAGCAAGGGAGCTCGAGCCATTTGACTTGAAGGAATTGAGGAAAGCGTCCTCTGAGCCGGCTTTAGGGGACTCACCGTTGGTGAGTCCATCTGATATTGGCTCAACCGAGACAGTATTGAGGTTAGAAACGGATGACACAGTTTGTTGTGTAGTAGCTAATGTGGCTTTAACACCCTTTGAGGCTAAACGTTTGGCAAATTGAAGAAGTGGGTTAATATGACCTTGACTTGGGTATGGTATTACCACAACATGAGGATGTGCTAGAAATTTATTATCACCTTTCATATCTGACATATTTTTCTCAATTTTCATAATCATTTTCTCACTTTTTGTTGTAAGATATTTTTTCTGTTGTTTTTTTTTTTTTTTTTTTTTTTTTTTTTTTTTG
>PYUH01003972.1:1364228-1484805 GCA_016808085.1 Suaeda aralocaspica | reverse complement strand
CAACAGAAAAAACTAATCTTAACACTTTTGTGACACAAAAGTGTAAAAATGATTTAGAAAATATAATGAGAAAATAAATGTATCAATATAATAAAAGGTCGACATACGAAAATTTTCTAGCAAAAAACCAACAAGCGTCCTCATAGTTGTGTGTCATACCATATGTACCCCGAGTCAGGGTCAATTCAAACCCCTTTCTTGCTCTTTCATTTGCCAAACGTTTAGCCTCAAGGGGGTTTAAAGCCACATAGCTACTACACAACAAACTGTGTCATCCGTTTCTAACCCTCAATACTGTCCGGTTGAGCCAATATCAGAATGACTCCACCAACGGTGAGTCCCCGATAACATGCCGCGCACAGGGACGCTTTCCTCATTCCTCAACAATCAAATGGCTCGAGCTCCCTTGCTCGACTCTCATAAAAAACATCAAGACACTACGCTTGTTTCCTGTGACTGTGGTATGTACGATGCGTTTTGTTGCCATGGCCTTGTGACGTGGCTAAAGAATGGCTTACTTGGACTACGCCGCTTTATGTTACTAATGCAGGCTGTGGTTTGCGCCATATTCGCTGTGTAGCCATGGCTTAATCGTGGCTTGCCAGCCTGGCCGGGCGAGGTGGGGTGGGCTTTGCCTAAAATGCCTTTGTTAAGGGCAATGATTTGTCACACTTTTCTAAGGAAGCCTGAAAGTGTACCCTGCTTATTTGGTGGGCTATGAGTTGTCACAATTTCTCTAATTTAGACAATGGCTGATTTGGTGTTTTGCAACTCTTTTGAAGATTTGATTTGATGTAAGAGTTCAATTCTTTGGTAACCATGAACCACTATTATTCTAAGAAAAAATATAATTAACATAATCTATACCCGTGTAGAGAAATACATTCGAAGTAAATTAAATAATTAATAATGAAGATACACGGACATTTTTCTAGTGTTTTGTGCACACGTTGACATTACAAGATGTCCGAAATTCAAAATAAAACACACGGATGGTTTTTACATTAGATTGTGTTGTACATGATTCAATTAACAATTGTTGCTTGTTTTAATGATGATGTTTTACGTTGAGTAGCGGTGATCGTAGGATTTTGTGTGGAATTGGCAAGAAGGAACGGATGCGTCCGGGAAGCGACGTAATTACATCGCACATGGTCCCAGATCGATCGCTACTGAGTAGATGGGAGAATAAGAGAAGGTATGGAACAAGTTGTAAACCGATTGGTAGAAGTATTCGTGAAGACTAATGGATAAAGTAGAGGTGGCTACGAACGAAGCTCAACAAAAATCAAGGAATCATGTGGTGTTTGGTAGCTATGCAGTAGCATACCCCAATGAACAAATGGAGGACATTGCAACTGTGACAATTACAAGGAAGCACGCAAATCTATTTTGGTTGGTTGATGTAATAGGAGTGCATGAGTAAGGTGACCCCTAAATAAAGTAAAGGTCTATCTAGGAATGGTTAGAAAACTGTCGAAAAAAGGGATAAATGGTGAACTGGTGTAACCAACTCGAGGTTTTGGCACATGAGGCAACAATGCGTGTTTTTGACTCATTGTGGATGGAACTCAACCCTTGAGGGCTTAGTCTTGGGATCCCGATGATAGGAGTCCCCTCAATGGAGTGATCAATTGCCAGACGCGAAGTTTATTTGAGGAAATTTGGAGATGGGATGTGGTGGCAAGAAATGACAAAGGAGTGGTAAGAGGGAAAATCTTGGTTGGTGCTTGAAGGAAGTAATAAGGGAAAAGTAAAAGAATAAATAAACAATTCTTTCACAGTTTGGAGTTGTCCAAAAGCATTAGCATGGTGGGAGCTCAGACAAGCATTTGAAGAATTTGTAAAACAGTTGAAATATACTTGTTCTGCTACAAACAAAGCATAAACTTAATTATAATAGCTTCACGTGTTATATTAATTAGATTAAGTTACACTTGAGAGATTCAGCGTTATCAAACTTGCGTGAATGATCTAGCATATGGACTTGTTCGATTGATAACTGGTCTGAGAGCATTTCCCACTGAACTGTTCGAAAAGTTCTACAACTTAAATAGATCTTTCATGAATTAGGTTTCTGTAACAATGTAATGATTTATTTGTTAAAAAAATGTGTTACAGTAGATATTCAATAGTTAGGTTTACATAACAATGATATGACTTTAATTTTTTCAAATAGTTACAATAGATCTTTTCAGTGAGTTAGGTTGTCGTGGTAACAAAGTACAAGTGATATACTTAATGTATGTGTGAAGTGAACGGCCATCAAAATCAAAATCTGTTATGGTACAAAACAAACCAAGTTCACACAATGAAAAATCTAAGCATAGAACGTTTTTGGCAACTCATGCCAAAGCCGGAAAATAACCTGATGTACAACAATAATGAAATTTCTCAATGTTGATCGAGCAATCAGTCATGCTGATGTTCATGTTCTGCTGCTTCAAAAAGGGTTTTACATAAGCTATTTTAACTCTTCTGAGTAATTGTCTTTTTCATTGTATTATAAAAATTTATAAAGACGAACATAAACAAATCTATATGATGTTTTACTAAACCCTAAAAAAAAGTATACAGAAGAATAATACATTAGATTAAGACAAAATTGCAGTGTGTGTCCCACCTCAAAGTTTTTTTTTTTTTTTTTTTTTGCTTTTTGAGTTGGAGAATATATGATGAGTGGTAATGAAATGAAATCGTATATATTTATAGGTGGAAATTTAGGTGCTGAAAAAAAATGTGTGACGCAATCACGCGCCAAAGGATAGACGTCAATTATATTCGGAGTAACACACATATCTTGGTATCACCTCACAAGGAATGATTAAGTCAACGATTAATTATCACCATATAATACAATTAAGGTACTCCTATAATATAAATGAATAAACTAAATAAGGTTAGTTAATTAAAATTTGATTTGCATTAAATCATTGGAGTATCAGTTACATTTCTTATCTGATTGATTTTGTGGTACATTAATGTTGCTTATCTTTCTTAAAGTTAGGAGGGTTATTGTCAATATTGATAATTTTATTGTTTTTGTCAATTCCTTGTATATCTTATAATTTTCTATTTCGATAAAAACTTTGAATGTATCTTTATACGTGTATATTGTGTGGATAATATTCAAAGTACTCGCATTTTATAATTTATTTATGTTTATCCAACAATATCATTTAAAGTTGTACGCTACATATTCATTAAAAAAAAATAATTAAAGCACGTTTGTAAAACCTATAGTTTTAAATTGGTGGAACAGTGGCATCACCTCATCATTTCAAAATTTGCCATCTTTGGCCACCATTAAAACCAAACACAATAATAATAAATCTATTTCATTTATATGTAACTATTTATATCAATCAAAGTTGTACGTCACAGATTCATTAAAAAGGTTAAAGCAGAAACGTTAGTAAAACGTATGCTTTTAAGTTGGTGGGACGGTGGGATTCACCTCGTCATTTGAAAATTTGCTATGTTTGGCCAAAACTAAAATCAAGCACAGTAATAATAAATTCTTTGGCCTCTTAATCAGTATTACAGCTATAATCGTTGACTTAATAAACAAAAGAATGAGTACAAAGATGACATAAAATGAAATGGACCCAAACACGGTCTTTTGTTTTGGGGTTTTTATTTGAACACATTTGTTCCATTTCTTTATTTTAATACTCCTTGTAATTAAATACACTTATTTATTCGTTGTTACTTTCAAGCAGCAATTTGTTTGGGCCCACCATTTAAGCGCCACGTTATGGGTAACTCAAATGAGGTGGATTTAAGCGTTACGTTTTATTGGTGATGTCACTACTGCTGATGTCACTCTTCTGCGTCATTGGTTACGCTCACACTTACACTACTTGGTGATGGAATATTACTATATCAGTATATATCACATACGTGATACGTGTAGGTGCATACTTGCATGCAAGCCAAAAAATCTTCATGTCGACGCCCGACAAAGTTAGCTAGGATGAAACATAAAATTTAGAATCATAATTTAAAAAAGATAAAGTAGGATAGATTCATTTTGAACACTTCATTCTCAAGGTTTTCAAATCTATGATCTTAACCGACACTTATCTATGGAGTACGGAGTGCCAACATACCGTTCCAGTGGTTCCCGTGGCATCAGTAGTAAATTTGACTTTTGCATTGATCCTTTAAGATTCCTCCGTTTTTTATTAGATATAACATTTTAACTTTAACCCATTTAATGCGCTTTGTTCAACAATTTTTATGTATACGTAAAGAAAAAATATATTCACATTCGCCTTAGTATATACTTTTCAAAAATATATGTTTTATAATTTTTATAATTATACATTTAAAGATATTGCCTTGACGTATTTGAAAAGTCATATTACATCTAAATAAAAATGGAGGGAGTAATTTATTACTTCCACGGTCTCCTCTTATATACTCTAATTTATTTTCAAGTCGTCCCTATTTATGTGTTCCATATTATTTTTAGACTTGTTCACTTCACAAAGATAGAGCATACAATGATACAAATGGCTAAATGAGGACTTGGGAAGTGCATGTGTTTAATTGTAAAATTTTTTTTCGTATAACAAATTACTAAAGACAATATATAACAATAAGGGGTTTGTTATGAGTTTGTTTTCACTTTTTGAGGGTTATAAACAAGTCATTTACTAGTATTACTACTCATGTTGTTAGATGCACATAATAAAAATAGATTTTTTAAAAAGTGTAAAATACATGGGCGGATCCAGGGTTTTTAGGTGGGTGTAGCACCAAACAAACAAATAAAATAGCAAAAAAAATTGCAATGTTTGGTGAAGAAAAAGGGTGACAGTTTTTTTTTAAGTCATTGTTATTTGGTAGGTATAATATTGACTTAAATCATCTAAAAGTAAACCTTTTGTAAAATAGTGAGAATATTATGAACCTACAGAAAATTAAATAAAACAATGACCAACTATAAAAATATAGGGATGATTCTTAATCAATATTATTATGAAAAAACATAAAAAGAGGTGAAAAATTGATACTTGGGTTGGTTGCAAAAAAAGATGTCATTTACAATTCATGAACAAAGGCAAAAGGGTTTGCCGTTTGCGGTGATGGAGGTCAAAAAAGCCGTTTGCGGTGATGGAGGTCAAAAAAGGTGGGAAAAAAACCAACAACAAAAGTTGCTAGGTTTGCTTGCAAACAAAGGTTGGTTTGAGTCCTTGACTAACGCTCCGAAACATAGCATGCACTACCACTGAACAAAACACGATTTCACATTCAAATTTGTCATACTTCCTCATATTACTCGCAACATAACACTTTTAAAGACCTAAACGAGCAAATTAATTAAAAAATATTTAGTACCGTCAACTTCAAGTCTATCTCTTTCTTGTGTTAAATTTTTTTATATTAATTCATTCGTTTAGGCCTTCAAATGTAGCACACACTACCATTGAACAAAACATGATTTCACATTCAAAATTGTCGTACTTCCTCATATTACTCGCAACATAACACTGTTGAAGACCTAAACAAGCTGATTAATTAGAATAATTTTAGCACCGTTAACTTCAAGTATATCTCTTTCTTCCATTAATATTCTTTGATTAATTCATTCGTTTAGGCCTTCAAATATTTATGTCAAAATGTGTTGTAGAATGGTATGTATGGTACGTTGTGAGTAATATGGAGCTAAGAAAGTATTTAATATTTAAACAAACTGTGTCAGTCATGCTTACTTAAGATAAAACATTAATCAATCCTTTGCATGATCAAAATCGGTGTTTGGAACAACATGACCAACCACATGACTAATATCGAGTTCCTCATACTTTTTACATCGATGTTTGAGAGACAACAGACTCAACATGATCCATCAAACAAAATCCTTTACCAAAAAGAATGAGCCAGCACATGACAACTAGCCCATCAAAACACCAAACTCAATCCAAACAATCTGTTTCCATTTCAACTACTTTTTAAGATAGTGTTGAATCTATTGACTGTTCACCACAACATCTACCAATGTTTAAATTTTCCTCATCATCAAAATTTTCATCCCCAATCAATGGACAGGGATAAGTCTAGAATGAAAAGAATCTACAGTTATGAGTGAAAGCAAAACTAGGTAGCTGAAACAAAAATTATAGCCCTGTGCAACAAGTAACCTAACCTAGAAGAATATGGCAATTTCTTGTCCGTTCATTTCTAATACGTGATCACTTGCATCAGTAAGAGCACTCTGCAAGTTATCAGAACATTTATAAGGTAAGGAAATTTGCAGGCAGAGGGAAGTAGATAAAATGCCTCTTTTTTTTTTTTTTTTTTTTTTTTAAAAAAACTTACCTGTCCAAGTTTGGTAATGAAGTTGCTGGTGAGATTTATAGATGTCAAGGCAATATCTTCATTAGCCTTCAATGCTTGTGATATTGCATATGCCCCAGGATCCTGCCAAGAAATCCCATATTAAAAATGGAAAATAAGTTTTGATCTTCCTAAGAAATGGAGAGGAGCCCAAGTCTGTACTCGTATTTCATTAAATCCCAGATCTAGTGAAGTCAGAGCCTCGTTCACCACTTTCAAGCTCTTTGCAAGACAAGATGCACCCTGTCATGAGAAGTATAATTAGATTTTAGATAACAACAACAACAACCAAAATAAATATATAAATATATAAAAAGTAAGCAGACTCGCTGTAGTATATGTTAATCAACAAAATTAGAGCACATGGTAAGTCAAGGAACATACTTCATCCATCAATCCATTTGCTCGCAAGTCAAGTGTTGATATGGTGGTGTTATACTTTATCATATCACCTATGAACTCTGCACCATTTCGTCCGATCTGCAGGATATGACCAGATAATCCCTTGGTGAACATCTCAGGCACAGCATATGTTTGCAGACATGCTTGATTGCTTAAGGCAATAAAATTACCTGACACCAGCCAAGTTTAAGTGTTTTGATCTTTCCATGAAATTTGAGAACATCAGCTAATGCTTTTGCCCCATCCGGTCCAATTGGATTGTAGCCAATTTCCAACTAAGAGAAAACAGACAATTTAAATCGACCAAAGGGAAAGATGTAAAAACTAATTAGATGAAGAGATAATAAGCTCTTACTGTTGTAATAACATCATTATCTTTCAAGACCTCAGCGACACAACTGATTCCTTTAGCATGAATGTTATTTCCCCCCTGAGGATTCCAGAATTCCATACCGTGGTCTTTATCAGAATCATCGACAATAATAAGCAAAATAATTCAGCATCAACCATACTTAAATTTAACAATGTTATAATCTCGGTATCTCACCAAGTCTATTGTAGTGATTGATCGATTCTGCTTCAGTGCGTCAGCAATTTTTTCAGCTCCCTAGTCAAAAGGCAAACATTCAGGATGGTCAAAAAACAAAACACAATTTCATCCATTCCAAAAAAGAAAAAACTATCAAACCAAAGAGCCATGCAGAAAACAGAAATAATGTAAGTAACAATATAAGATCAATTTCCTTTTTTATAACAACCAAGAACATAGTTGCCTAAAACAATTTCTGGGTCAGTTCATAATTATTCAAATAACCCAACCTTGCCTTAAAGGAGACAAAGAGTACAAGTTCAATTGCACGGTATTCATACTAAACAATTATAAGCTGTACTTGTATTGACAATGCCTGAATCCTGACCTAGTGAGATTCAACAGAAACCCGTAGAAATATTATAAACAATACAACAACAAAGCCTTGACCCCGATAATTTTGGGTCGGCTAGACATAAATTAGCAGAGAAATCACAAAAAGGTCATCAGCAAAAATCATTTCCATTTCCCATCATTCTTCCCTGTTTTCTCAAGCCCCAACAACTTCAAACATGTCTTTAATAATGTAAATATATATCTTAGAAATGCTTTTTCTTATTCAAGCCCACCAAAATTACTTCCCTCCATTCCTTATTGAATCTTTTCCAAATCAATGAAAAATTGAAAACCATATGTAGATCTTAATTCTGAGTACTATAATTCTTCATGGTCTCAAGAGATAAGTTGCCTCCACATTCAATTTCAGACACAAAGCCCCTGATTTTTCACGGATCTTCTTAATCTTTATTCAATCACTCCTTCTCAGAGTCTTATAGAGTCGCTCTTAACAGCTTGATCCTTCTTAGGTGGCACAGTCTTGGACATCACCTTTGCTATTATACACTGGGATTATGATACTCTTCCACACCATAGCATCCTATATCTTCTCAAAACTTAAAAACAATGATTTCCAATAAAAATAGACTATTTTTAACCCATCCATTTTGAAGTTTCCAACACAATAAAAGACTTCGNGATTTATAGATGTCAAGGCAATATCTTCATTAGCCTTCAATGCTTGTGATATTGCATATGCCCCAGGATCCTGCCAAGAAATCCCATATTAAAAATGGAAAATAAGTTTTGATCTTCCTAAGAAATGGAGAGGAGCCCAAGTCTGTACTCGTATTTCATTAAATCCCAGATCTAGTGAAGTCAGAGCCTCGTTCACCACTTTCAAGCTCTTTGCAAGACAAGATGCACCCTGTCATGAGAAGTATAATTAGATTTTAGATAACAACAACAACAACCAAAATAAATATATAAATATATAAAAAGTAAGCAGACTCGCTGTAGTATATGTTAATCAACAAAATTAGAGCACATGGTAAGTCAAGGAACATACTTCATCCATCAATCCATTTGCTCGCAAGTCAAGTGTTGATATGGTGGTGTTATACTTTATCATATCACCTATGAACTCTGCACCATTTCGTCCGATCTGCAGGATATGACCAGATAATCCCTTGGTGAACATCTCAGGCACAGCATATGTTTGCAGACATGCTTGATTGCTTAAGGCAATAAAATTACCTGACACCAGCCAAGTTTAAGTGTTTTGATCTTTCCATGAAATTTGAGAACATCAGCTAATGCTTTTGCCCCATCCGGTCCAATTGGATTGTAGCCAATTTCCAACTAAGAGAAAACAGACAATTTAAATCGACCAAAGGGAAAGATGTAAAAACTAATTAGATGAAGAGATAATAAGCTCTTACTGTTGTAATAACATCATTATCTTTCAAGACCTCAGCGACACAACTGATTCCTTTAGCATGAATGTTATTTCCCCCCTGAGGATTCCAGAATTCCATACCGTGGTCTTTATCAGAATCATCGACAATAATAAGCAAAATAATTCAGCATCAACCATACTTAAATTTAACAATGTTATAATCTCGGTATCTCACCAAGTCTATTGTAGTGATTGATCGATTCTGCTTCAGTGCGTCAGCAATTTTTTCAGCTCCCTAGTCAAAAGGCAAACATTCAGGATGGTCAAAAAACAAAACACAATTTCATCCATTCCAAAAAAGAAAAAACTATCAAACCAAAGAGCCATGCAGAAAACAGAAATAATGTAAGTAACAATATAAGATCAATTTCCTTTTTTATAACAACCAAGAACATAGTTGCCTAAAACAATTTCTGGGTCAGTTCATAATTATTCAAATAACCCAACCTTGCCTTAAAGGAGACAAAGAGTACAAGTTCAATTGCACGGTATTCATACTAAACAATTATAAGCTGTACTTGTATTGACAATGCCTGAATCCTGACCTAGTGAGATTCAACAGAAACCCGTAGAAATATTATAAACAATACAACAACAAAGCCTTGACCCCGATAATTTTGGGTCGGCTAGACATAAATTAGCAGAGAAATCACAAAAAGGTCATCAGCAAAAATCATTTCCATTTCCCATCATTCTTCCCTGTTTTCTCAAGCCCCAACAACTTCAAACATGTCTTTAATAATGTAAATATATATCTTAGAAATGCTTTTTCTTATTCAAGCCCACCAAAATTACTTCCCTCCATTCCTTATTGAATCTTTTCCAAATCAATGAAAAATTGAAAACCATATGTAGATCTTAATTCTGAGTACTATAATTCTTCATGGTCTCAAGAGATAAGTTGCCTCCACATTCAATTTCAGACACAAAGCCCCTGATTTTTCACGGATCTTCTTAATCTTTATTCAATCACTCCTTCTCAGAGTCTTATAGAGTCGCTCTTAACAGCTTGATCCTTCTTAGGTGGCACAGTCTTGGACATCACCTTTGCTATTATACACTGGGATTATGATACTCTTCCACACCATAGCATCCTATATCTTCTCAAAACTTAAAAACAATGATTTCCAATAAAAATAGACTATTTTTAACCCATCCATTTTGAAGTTTCCAACACAATAAAAGACTTCGAAGGTGAAGAGAGATAGGTCGAATACAGATAACATATATCGGGTACAAGGCTAGAATCACACTAACCTCTTAATATTTCTCTGCCATAACTCTATAATTATCAGTACAAAAGATCTATGATAGTCACCAGTCTGGCTCCCTCATGCATTGACTAAAATGCATTCCAAGAGAAGGCTTTAACTTCACACCACATACATGAAGAAGATATCAAAAAATAAGTACTTCTTGTTCCTATGTTTCTTCACCTTTCTAATGAAGACAGGTATTTCATCTTGGGAAGGAGCGAAGGAGGTAAAGAAACGTTTTACTTCAGAAAATATTTTTTTTCCTAAAGTGTGATTTGATAATACTGAACTGTCCAATGACCAATAAATCTATTACAAACTGTTAGGTAAAGCATCGGTAACATAAAAAGAGAAAAAAATTACCTCATCCCCAATGTCATTCATGTAAACATTCAACCATAACAAGCTCTTAGTGTTCTTTACAAATTCTGCAATGTGAAAGGCACCTGTAGAACCAATTTCGTTGTTGCTGATATCCAGCTGTATCATTTTTCCTGCAAGTCATTATCAGTTTTTGCAGCAATATGATAAATTGAGGGTCTTTTTAGTTTTTACTCACAACATCTGTTTGTAGTATAAATAGTTCTATCATATCATGGCCTTAGACATACAAAACGAAAAGGGTGAAAGAAACATTCAATCATTTCTCCATGAAATACAGAGAGGGAAATCATGAAAATTAATCCGATCTAGAATATAAAATATGAAATAACTTCTGAAAGTCTGAAACCAATAGCGACTTGAATAGCTAGAGATAATAAAGAGATGTACCTTTGCGTGCTGACAAGCCCGACATTAAAGCCCGTACTCCTTCATTGCCCATAGCATTTCCATGCAAGTGAAGATCCTGAGATTAAAATTCCTAAACTTTCAGAAAAAAGGACTTGAGAATGGAAAAATCAGATCAAAAGATTTGCTTATATTTTGGGAAAGGTTAAAACTTAAAACAGCATCTCCACGTTTCATATATAAAAAAAATATTAGGTATGTTTTCATCGAAATACCAAGTCAGAACAAAAGCCAGCAGCAGCATTAAAAGTAGCATGGAAAACATACCCTTAAGGACTTGTTCCCCTCTATACCTTTAGCCAGAGCAGCAACCCCCAAAGCACCACCATAGTTGCCACTACAACAAAAGAATAGTGAAATTAAAGTTGCATATTTTGCAATGAACAGTGACATTGCTGTTTCAGTTCCTTTTTCTTTCTTTATTTTTCCGTCTTTTTTTTGTATTTCTGAACAATAGCAAGATCAAAAATAGCTGATACTCACGTAAGGTGTAAACTTTGGATAGTGTTGTTCTCAAGTAGCGCCTCAGCAATACTTGCAAAACCCTACCTCCATTTTTTGGAGCACAAAACATAGACAGAACAAATTCTCAAGCTTCTGTTGGATATAGATATAAGATCAGATGTAGAGCATTAATTCAGTAGCATACAGAATAATCGATCATGTTGTTGTTAAGCTCAATAATGCGCAAAGTTGAATTTTTCTTCAGCATTTCTGCAATAGCTTTAGCGCCCTGCATGAGAAAAGGGAGTGTTTTAAGACTCTTAATAGTTACAAAACTGAAATGGCAACTATCATTAATAAGCACAAAAGCTGTCGAGAATGGCTCTCAGCACCAATGAACACCAAGGAAACATTTTCCTACATCCCCTCCCCCTAGTTTAAAAATAAACGTGCATACGGGGAGGAGTGTTCTAGTTTTGGCCAAGGCTTTGAAGGTTTTTACACATAAATAGAACATCTTGGACCAAAATCCACCTTAGCTCTATGAATAATCAGTTGATGATATGATGACTGCAAAATAAATTAATAGCAAAATGGTATTCATCATAAGCATTAGTATGGAGTATGGAGTCTATGGACTAGGATGATAATAAGGTTACACTTAGGGTCCGTTTGGTAGGATGTAAAACATTTTCCCCGAAAACAGTTTTCTCAATTTACATCGTTTGGTTTGGAGTAAAATATTAAAATGGAAAAGTTGGGGTGGAAAATAGTTTTCCACCATGTTGAAAACATTTTCCCCCAAAATTGGGAGGAAAACATTTTCCATCACACTTAGAAGGAAAACACTTTTCCTTACAATTGAAATACTTAATTTTTCCATCCAACCAAACAATGAAAAATGCTTAAAATGTAAAATCATTTTACATGCAACCAAACAATGGAAATTCTTTATGAAAATAGGTTTTCCAATGTAAAAGGTTTTTATGAAAAACTATTTTCATCCGAAAATGTTTTACGCCCTACCAAACGGACTCTTAAAGAATTTAGTGAAATAAATTTTAGGGTGATTTGTATGCAGGTTGTATGCTTATTAACAATGCCACATCATCGATTAAGCATGCGGCACATGCGATGAATGTCTCAGCTCAACAAGGCCTCTTGAAAACTTATCAAGTCTTTGAAATGGGGGTTATAGATTGTAAGCAATAAAGTAGACCTTCAGGGCTTGGAAGATCTGGAACATTGTCAACTATTGGCTATAATATAAAAAACATGGAATCTAATCACCAGAGGTAGGCTGTTAAAAAAAAAAGCCTTGAGCAAACCCAATTCAGCATACAAGAAGTAAACTGACCTCATCTTCCAAGCCAGTACTATTCAACTGCAACTTTTCAATTCCACTATTATTGACCAATATCTCACATAAACACTGCAAAAGAATATTGAAAATAACAACAGCACAAAAAGTTAGCACATTATAAAAGATCTATAACGTACTTGACCCATATTCCAGCATGTCCAAGCTACACTACACGTTGCTTTTGTTTGCGATGTACTTAAACACTCTAAATAGGTTGGTAAGTATATAATCATATGCATTGCTGCAATTTTGAACATGAAAGGTAACATTCAGGAAGGAAAAGGAATATAGCCAATGAGAATATTTAATATCTTCTCCACAATTAGATAGAGAAATCTTTACACTGCTATATACCAGAGTTTCCAAAATTGTAAAAGAAAGGAGACAAAACAGAATGATTGAATATATCACTTTATACAGACCAAGACAAGCAATAACAAAATCAGAACACATCCTTCTTCCACGCACAAGACCAAGGACTTAGGACTTTAGGAGAACACACGCGCATTTATTTTAATACTTAAGATGCCAGAGGTATGATGATTAGTAGTGCAAAAATTATGGAGGAAATACTGTGGAAACAAAAGCAATCCCAATCCTTTATTTTGCCACACTAGCAAAGGGCTATACAACTTCTATGATCATGGCTGGCCCCTGATATAGAGACTCTTTGCCAACCATAAATATGGAGAAACTTAATCATCCAAAGCATTAAATATAATTTGTAGGTTATTGACAATTTGAAATACATTAGGCTAAACCCAGAGACATATTTTACAAATGGGTTGTTAATTTGTTATGTTGAAGTCTGCCTGCTAATTGACCTGGAAATTGAGACCATCTTTCATACATATTACCAAAACAGTGTCATGTGCTTTGGGCAGATGATGAACTGATAGGGATACAATGCAAGAATAAAAGAAATGAAAAAAGCCGGAAAGGGATTTACAGAGTGCAAGGAAAAGCAAGGTTCCAAGAGCAGTGTTCTTGACAGATCATTCAGCTTCGGTGTATCACGTTTAGCTCTCCATGAATTATATATAGTGAAAAGTGTAGTTTGGTTTTTAAGATTTGTAAAGTGGGGTCATAGACGAGGTAGAAGGAGCTCAAGTGAGAAGAGTGAGATTAGGGAGATCCCAAATGAGGCAAGGGAAGACCAAAAATGACTTGGTTGGGAAGTGTTGGAAAATAGATGAAGCTTTTGGATTTACAGGAGGTTCTCGATCGCACTGGATGGAGGAGGTAATTTATGTGGAAGACCACATGGAATGTTTAATTTTGGTTCAGGTAGCCGAATCTAGTGGACTAAGGCTTTGATTGATTGATTGAGTGCTTTTGAATAAAAAATAAAAATAAATAAGTAAATTAGCAGGAAAACTCATAGAGAATTTCGATCGTGATTTGGTAGGGTCACAATGCATGTTAAGACACCAGAATCACAGTACCACGGTACCTCCACCCCTTATAGGCACACCATTTTCCTACTAGGGATGTTCCAACAAAAAACTTACATTATGTTATGGTCATGTGGTCCATCAAGTTACTCTCTTATCAACAAGTGATTGAAGTGATTCTACTACGTTACATTTTTATCAACTCCACTCACCAAATATAAAAACTTATTGTCAAACTCAAATGGAGTAAACTAACAAGGGATAGGGGGAGCAGCTTCTAATTTGCTTTTAAAACCTTCCTTTAAGACATTTTATTTACATTAAAATCACCCTTGATTTTAGCAGTTATTGTCCTGCTATTGAAGTCTGCGCTAATTAATTGATTGGGATTCTAGTTATTCCATTGTTAATCTTTTACACACCAAAAAAAATCTACTTCACCATACATAAGTTAAATTATCTCAAGAGCAATACGTTCTTCATAGATTGGCATTACAGCCAAAAAAAACTATGTTGACACCTTAGCAGCTTGCATGGAATCCAACTTCAAAATTGTTGTCAGTTGTCTACAATACCAATTTTTTTTGAAACACCTCATATAGAAGAAAACAAACAAGTTACTTAAAAAAGTGACTTGGCTGTGAATATATATGCTTTGAAAATGATTACAAGCAGCTATCTTTGCTTGTTTCTTGAATTGCAGGAGCTAAGATTTCAAGAGGCTAACCTTGGCTCCTTCATCTCCGATAGTATTTCCTGAAAGGTTTAATGTCTTCAAGAACATATTTGACTGGAGAATGCCATCAAATGCTTTCACTCCAGTTGATGTGATTCCATTAGCAGAAAAATCTACTTCTTCTGCAGTCTAAAACATAACATTGTTAATGTCATCAGCAGTACACAAATGGAGGCAAAGCAGATTTTTCAGGTAGTCTAAATGTCAAGCCAAGATACACACTAGAGAAAGTATAGCAACATATTGATCCCACATTTCCCAATTTACATTAGCATCATCGTCGTCCTAGCTTCTTCCTAATGCTCTAGTTTGAGCATTTCCAGCATAAACTTTGCGCCTAACTCTGAATTATATTTTAGTTGTTGGCATAATTCAATTTCTTATAGCAGCATTAGTTTCCAAAAAAAAGGAATCTTAAGATGAAGTATTTTTGACGTTACATTGATTTCAAAGCACCACTACTTAAAAATTATCCTACTTAATGTTTACTTTGCAATAAAATAAATTGCATATTTCAATCTCATAATTGAAAGGAAATATTATATTTCTTGATTTCTACCCAAATAGTGAATGCACAAACCAAAGTGAAACGGAGGGAGTACATTAAAAAGAAAAATTAGTAGTCTCATATACATCCTCAATTTCTTTTCATTCTGCTTATAAGAGAATATTCTAGGTCAAAGTGTCAACCTTTTGACCATAAGTTCTTTCCATTATGTAAGAAAAACACTGATTTATGTTAGATCTAGTCAAATTCACCTCCACACATTTATTTTTAGAAATCTTAAAATTTTCAATGTTTCATAATTAATGTCAAGATAGTTATGGTGAAGATGTTCATTAGAGATCGTGAAAAGGTATATAGGGAGAATATATAGAAATATAGAAAATAAGAACTACAGTTACAACAAACAAAATTCAGAATGAAATTTTTTTATAGTTTTCAAAATTAAGTAATTTACAAGTAAAAATTATGTACTCCGTAATTTAAAAGAAATCTAACCTGATTGTATGCCAAGCTCTCAGCAAGAAAAAATAAACCTTCATCACCAAAGTTACGGCCTATACAAATATGGATGTATGAAAATTACCACTTCTTTTATAGCAAAGTACAGGGAATTATTCACTAAGATGGCAGATAAAGAATTGCATTAATGAACACAGACAAGTGAGATGAGTTAAAACAACTGATAACGAAATCAACCTATCAAATATGAAAACCAAACAGGAACTAAAGTAAGTCAGTACTGTCATACCTGCCATTTCAACTACTCTAAATGACCTAAGTTCTTTGGCAAAATCATTGAGCTTCAACTTTGAATCTCTTTCAATCTTCTGACTCATATTTTTTAACAAATTTGTCCCGGCCGCAAATGACCACTTCATCTCTGGTGATGCAGGTTTGTTTTCTGTTGTTGTCGTCTTCTGGGGCTTTGGCGAAAGGATTTTACCAACCACCTTCCAAATAACTGTGAGCTGAAAGAACAGATTAGTGAACTTTTTTTCTAAGGACTTCATTAATTAGGGCAAAAATTAACAATTATTAATGGTTGTGGTATGCTAGATAAATACTCCTCTAATTATCTAGCCAATATGTGGCAAAGGTGTGTTCACAGTAAAAATTAGAGAAAAGATCACAGTATATTTCCCATGCTAGCGTGCCTATAAAAGCATGCATTTCTCTCCAAGAGTAACTTAGGCATCAAAAATTGAGCTCTTTACTCTATCCGGTAAGTACCTATTCACGATTACCATGAATAAGTTACTGCACCCAACCTCGATCTCATTTAAAAAGCCAAATGAAATAAGTGGTTTCCAATCTCCTGGCACTCCAATAGAGATCACTTCTTGAAGCTTTAATCCAATGGAAAGTCATCCCAAGTGTGGGGTAAAAAGGAGCTTTAGCACAAAGTCAATATCTCTAGGGAGGAGGAAAATAATAGGGGTGAAACTGCTGAGAAATGGGGGATGAAGTGGGGGAAGCATAGCCTCGTCATCTGTTGATTTGGAAAAGAAAAGTTTAGAATACTAATTTTTTAAAATAGGATAGGCTAATTTATGTTTCCGGCCCCCTCCAAAAATTCAAAACTCTGGTTTTGGCCCCCTCTAAAATATTTTCTGTATCCGCCCCTCGGAAAATTGGAGGAATTGCAATTAAGATGCATGGATGTCATTGAATAGTTTCTTTGGATTTGCTTGGCATAAATATTTATGTAAAACTATAAAATTTGCATAACGCTGATAATAATTCTACCAGCTCGCATCAACATTATCATTTTGAACATATGACGTGACCAAAGAAATTTTTTAGTATTAATTATCAGGAAAAAGAGCAGTGGAAGAAGAAGAATAGACTCAACTCCTCACCTACTACTAAAGTAAGAACACTTTTCCTTTTCCTACATATTTGCTCTACATTGGAGTTTGAGAATGCCCAAACAACATTAGTTTCTGATCTCTATGCCCCTAATGAATCACCTCACAAGTATAAACATCAAATTATCAAAAAGTAAACCTGATATATTAGGCATTTAGGCTAATAATGAGATATATGTATACTAACAACGCATGCTAATAGCAATCCTCCTTAGGACTACTTCATCAACATTTAAAAATTCATCTAATTCATTTTTACAGGTTTTGTCAAAAGCCTTTAAGTCTAACCTCAAACTGTAATAACAAATTTCAGCATTCCTAATTTCTGAGTCACTATTGCAAGTGCTGAAATACATAACTACATAAGACATCACTTGCGTAAACTTGTTAGCATAAAAGGATCACAAAGTGACAATCAATGAAAATTTTGACAATCCTCTCGTATGAGCATTCCATCAAATTTGGATTGTAACTAAATGGACAAAACTCAATGTAGCAATGGCCAATGCTACTCGAACCACTTATTCAACTCCCCACCCATGTAGGCAATTAACTTCTTTACATAGTGCTATAACTTGGATGTTCAATTACCTCACTACTATGGAGTATCTCCTAATATCCATGTATTCCACAAATCCAACAAAAGTATCATCAAAACCTAAGAGTTTACACACCAACATTTTCGCTACTAGCACTCAGATGTGTCAAGTTACTCGTAACCTCACCAATCCTCACTTCGCCACTTAACACTCCAATACACTTTTCAATCCATAAAAATGCCGCAAAACTACAACACCGAATTCCGATCCTCTAAATTATCAAATCACATTATCGGCCACACTAACAAAACTACGTAGTATTTAACATTTTCACATGCTTGATGCTTAAAACAATGAGTACTCTTATATCTTATTAAGTTATTATCTTCAACATTTTGTCAGAAATCAAGCGCATTTTCCTTAAACCTTAATTATGTTGTAACAATTTCGCCACAAAACTCGCTAATTCCCTCATCATCTTCATCTCCTCAAACCTCCATTTTCGAAATTAAACAAAATAACAGAAATACAACCTTATAAATTCAAACAAATTAACAACAACTTCAATTTTCCTCAACAAACAACCTAAAATTTCAAAAATTAAAAATTAATAAAAATTACCGAAAGTAACAGCGACAAAAAGAGCAGGAGGAACAACAACTGAAGCAATCTCCTTAAACTGATTAACAGGTGACTGCTTTTGCGCTTGAGATTCTCTATAAACTACTCTACGACTACGCGAACCACCACCACCACTTGCGGCGGCTCTAACGGCGGCGAATTTAAGCCTCAAACACCGTTTTCTTCTTCCGTTAATGTTCGCCGGAAACAGTAAGCTCTGACGAAATTTACGGTTGTTTTGAGAGAGAAATTGGGGTTTAGATGAGGAGAGAGAAAGTGTGGAGGTGTGTGAAGGTAATGACGCCATTAATGGAAGCTTGAAATTTAGGTTTTCAATTTAATTTTATTTTTGTCGGATTTTTTTTTTTTTTTTTGTTAAATTAACATTAATGTACCTTTTAGTGGGAAGTGAGTAAAGTAGAAGAATGGAGGATAGAAGATTGGGGAAATGCCGCTTTTCGAATTGAAGAACAGAAAATTATGATTATGATGATGATGATGATGGTGGTGGTTTATGATTCGTCTGTTTTGTGACTTGTGTTTTGGGCTCGTAATGTCGGTTTTTTGCTTTGGGCCTATGGTATGGTTTCGGTTGGAGACGGCCCAATAATACAAGCCCGGTAAAGTAGCTAACCCTAGCTTTAAGGGAAGTCAGGCTGGGCCGTGATATGGGCTGAATAAATGGGAATTAGTCCATGCGATGCCTGATTTGACATATAGATATGACATAATGTTACAAGGTATTCTAAAACGGCGAATCTGATTGAACTCAATTGAATTGAAGTAAAATGTATTACTAGTAAAATGCATTGAAATTCGTTGTTTATTTTTTTTTAAAGGGTAATGCTATACATAACCCTTCGGATTAAGTATAAGTATTATATATTTCTATAAATGATAATAATTCGTGAAACTCAACAAAAATCACATAAACGTTTATGTAATTAATGTTTGAATGAAAAAATAATTTCTATTTTAAACACTTTATTCATAGCCTTTAGGGCTACAAAGAGAATTTCAGCTAAGAGTGAATTGAAAATAAGTTTATAAGAACTAAGGGGTAAAGATTTTTGTTGTTTAGCCCTCTTGAATACTCTATTTAGATGGTAGTAGACTTGTTGTACCTTAATCGAATTTTTTTTTTTTTTTTTGACGGGTACCTTAATCAAATGTTGATATAATGAATTAATGATATAACACCGAAAGTTTATAGATAGTACTTTTCGCATTTTATTCACAATTTTTTACTTCAAAAAATTAAAATAAAATAAAACATAATTTTTTAGATTCATTAAAATACTCCGTAATATAATCCAAATAATATTGAGGTTCAATAAAATTCCTTCTCGAGGTTGGGGACGAATTGTAGCCCATACATAAATGGATAGTTGGATACAATCATAAGGGCATTTGTTATACCATCCAAATTCTTTTTTTAAACATTGCGGAGCGCGGATCAAACATTTGCACCAACTTTTTAACGCATAACACATATCCTTAATCAAGCCACAAGGAAAATACATGAATAAATACAGAAAAAAAAAAACAGTAATAGAAAATGCTTTGCTTAGTCAAATGATGTGACATTCATGAGCTCATGTTTTTTTTTTTATTTATTTATTTAAGAATTTTGTAGCTGTATAATGGTGAAGAAAAAATCTTCAAGATAATTAATATGAAGCAAATTAGTAGTAATTGAAATAGTCAATAAGATCTTCTTATATTGAGTTTATCAAATCCTAAAGTCAAGTTCAAATTACACCATTAGCTATTCTTTGTCAATTCATGTAATCATGTATGAGGATTTAAGATAATTATATAGCTATATAAATTAATCCACATACAAGTATAATATTCATAACTCATGGAACATTTCTATTGTCCATTACTCCATAATACTAAGTCTGGCAAGTTTATCATTTAGAAAATTAGAACAAATTTGATTTAATTATTACTTGATATAAACTAAGGAGAACAAAATTAATAATAAAGCATGAGTCAAGATCATATTGATTGTTTGGCTTACTCGACCTTATCATCTCATTCTTAATGTTAAGAAGAACAATTTCGAAATTGTTAATTTGATTGTTCTTTTAAAATATGTGTTTTTGTACGTCAATTTAATTTCTTTTGAAAAATTCGAATACAAATTGGATTTGAAATGAATTTGAGCCGAATCAGCAAGTCATAGGTTGAATAAACCTCTTTTTAGGTTTTTCGCGAGTTCGGTGAGGTGAGACTTATATCTATTATATATCTATATAAAAAATAGTTTACACATATCATACTAAAATATATTCTACTACCCCTTAAATTAGGTAAATCCCTGGTCAGAAGAGCTACCTAATTTAATTTACTTTTCATTACCATATTAAAATATATATATATATATAACCTACGGAGTATTAGTTTTACTAATTAATTTTATGAACTATAATGTTGTCCAAGTATTGCCCTGAGTATTGAATATGTATACATTGTATGCAAAATAACATGCTACTGACTTTTCTAGCTTATTTTTGTTAAGGAGAAGTAATAATTTGACACAACTTTTTTATTGTTTGTTATGAGGCCTAAATGTAGCATATTGAGTTTTAAAAATATTTAATTCCACATATATATATTAAATTGGTTTATGAGTAGCTTAGCAGTAAAACATGATGTTGACAACATAATGAACTCAAGTTCGATTACTCTTAGTCTCATTTTTAATGTGATTAATATCCATAATGCGACTTAAAAACACAATCAGTACCAACATAAAAGTGCCACATAGCGGATTGTTAAAAGGTGCCTTAAGTTTTAATACTCCCTCGGTCTTTTTACTTGCTACATTGAACCAAAAACTTTTACTTGCTACATTAGACCAAAAAAGCTCTCACAGTTTTTGGTTCAATATAACAAGTAAAAAAAAACTGAGGGAGTATATATATAGTGAAAGAGAGACTACAATGATTATCATTTGCTAGACCAAAAACCAAGGTACAAAGCAATTTGCATGTGTTACTCAACAAGACTTGACGTAATTGGCTAATTGCATACTCAACCTATTACGTACCAGGAGTATAGTTTTACCTGTATTTAGATGAAAGTCGTCGCATGAAACAGGGGGGCAAAATACTTCCTCCATAATATAAAATACTTCCTCATCACATATTTTAAGTAAGAAATTTGAAAATATAAATGAGTGCATTTATCAAAATAATCATTTTAACATCGATAACTTGTAGCTAGGTAACCTCTCGTATGTGTTAAAATTATTTTATTTAATTTATTCGTTTACCTCTGATCTCTTCCTTTAAATATGCGCTGAAGTGGGACATTGCGAAAATTTAGAGTAGTGGAAGTATATCAAATTAAAATTCGTTGGCTGCACAACTATTGACAATGCAAAATTAACATGTAAACACATTATTGTTTCATTCATTAAATTAACTTCATTATTTGTCCAGCTCACATCTACAGGATCATCAAGCAATTAGCATGTACGGAATTGTGTGAATTAAAGTCAATGACGCAAGAGGGAGCCCTGTAACAATAATTCCATATCATGTACTCTACACAATATTTAACTGTGATACTATTTACCCCTTCACTTTATCTCAAAGATTAATTTATGTAATTAAAGGGTCATATATATAGAAGGATGTATTTGTCATATTGTTTGATTCGTTGAATATGTGAGTCTAACATTGAATAATTAGAAAGAAAATTACCTTACATGTTACCAATTAATTTTACGATAAAAGTATTTATAAGTTTTTATTCGAATTGTTTTTAGTCTCTATAGATAATTGGCTTGAATTGGTGAAATGCTATGTGCTGTGTGGGATTGAGAATGACACAAGATTCGTGTTAGTTGTCCAACACTCCAACACAATTGGATAGTACGTAGTACAATTATACTATTGTTACTTGTTAGTACTTCGAAAACATTGACAAGAAAAAAAAACAGTACATTAGAATTAGTATTACATACATAAACATGAGATCATTTTTTTAATCCCATGCTTCTATAATGTAGTAATAATAGCATTGACCAGCTAGTGAACGTCTCCTATAAATATATCTCAACTCATATCTCATCAAAGAACATAAATAACATCTAGCTTAATAAGCAACAACAACAACAAATTTAAGCATACATTAACAAGAGTTGTTTGTCGTTGTTTCAAATTTCGATCATGGCTAACTCTCAAATGAAGATGTTTGTGTTTGTTGCTTGTTTGATTGCCATGGTATTGCTTGTATCCGCTCATGATGGCCACGATCATGCGGAAGGTCCATCGATGAACGGCGACAAGGATGGAGAGCGTGGTGAGACCGGTGCTTCGAGCTCACTTGCACCCGCTTCTGCCTTGATGGTTGGACTTGTAGGAATGGTTGTCTCCTTGGCAAGGATTTGAAATGAGTTTCATATATATATATATGTATGCTTAAATTCGAGTTTTTAATTTTAATTTATTTGTTACATACGTATATGATTATTATTTGTGATTTTTAATTGGAAAATTTATGTCTATTTATTTCATCAGTCTATTTGCTGGAATTTTGTTTTCCGGCAAATTACCGTATCTTGTAACATCGATCGAAATTCATCAGTTTATTAGAATTTGTTTTTAATAACAATAGTACTATGTGTAAATTTGATTAAAAAGAATGTCTTCTTCTATCGTTGTTTGAATTATTGACAATTGTACTCCGTATGTAGTATGTACTTACTATGTTTAATTTGCCAATGAATTACTATGTTTAATTATTGACCATTGTTCTCCTCCGTAATTCATTTCACTGTGATTTATTGGCTACATTTTGACTATTTTTCTATGGCCAAAATATTTCAAATCTACTTAACAGAGTGAAAAAAAAAAAGGATTATAAATGGTAAAATGGATATATCCTAAAGGTGATCATTTGCTCGGGGTGGTTTTGGGCTAAACAAATCTTGAAAATGGCATTATATTGGGCAAGTCGGGCCTAACTTCAGTCTCTTCAGGCCAAAAAACTTATGCCCCAAAACTCATAAATTGGCGAAGTTTGTTGTGCTTTTCAAATTAAGCTTAAAAATAACTTAAATCTCTTAATTGCATCACCAAAACCCGCACAAAGCGGAATGAAAGGAGGGTCGGGCCAAGAAGGGTGTCCCAAAAACCCACAAAAAAGGACTAGGCGAGCCAAGCTGCACTTGATTAGCTATGATCTATCCTCCTTTTCCTTGGGCATGACAATAAATAATATCTTGGCCTTTAAATTTACGTACAACATTAGTACTTGTAGGTTGAATGAATTTTATAATTAATCGTAAATATTTAAGATTAGCAAGATATCACATTTCTACTTGTCTATCTTATTATTCTCGTCTTTTTTTGGTAATCAAAACTTATTGGTCATTAAACAAAACTTATGTTACTAGAAATTATAAAAATTTAAATTCAAAATGACATAACTTATACACTATGAACTAATGAATTCATTTTTTTTAACTTATTCTAAATGAATTAAACTTATTTTAACTAAATAATAAAGTAAAATGAGAAAAACAAGGTCTTAATTATACAAACATTATACAAAGCAAATAAGCAATGACATGTACGTACATTTTTATTTATTTCTTTATTATCATTATTTTTATTTTTTTTGAGAAGGTGCATAGTATTAATTTATACATTGCACAAATACACACTTATACAAAGTAGTTCTTACAACATCTTCTTTTTCTGCTTATTTTTTTTCCTATTAAAAATAGTTTGAAGTGTCGCAAGCCGTTGACAGATAAATGTTTTGGTTTACATAATACAGCTGAATAAATTGACAAAAAAATGTCAAGTATTTCAAGTCGTTGCTACCAACTGCCTTGCGGGTTTTTTAATTAATTAATTAATTAATTAATTTTTTATTTTTTGTTAGAAAACTAATCTTACGACATTATATATTGTCAAATCGTTGAAAGTCAACCCTCACATGTATACAAGTACAATACACTTATACACGACTCATCATTAAAATAAAAAATAAAAAAAATAAAAATATCGACAACGTTTTTGTCATACATTTGGACGGATTGAGCTCTACTACCCTACTCTTGTACAATGTGTATGTCGGTTAATCTAAGATAAGTTGTTTAGGCCTCCTGGGCAACAAGGTTTACTAGGAAAGAGAGATTCTCTTCGCGGGTGGGGAAGAAGGGGCCGACTGCAGGAATAGGGTTCAAGCCAAGTTATCGTTATTATTTAAAATATATAGATAAAAGATCAAATATTTTTATACATCAAGTGTACTGTTGTTTTTCTGTATAGGTACCTATGACACATTTGGATAGGTCGAATTTATGATATTTTTGAGTTTTAGCAATGTTAATATAAATCCAAGCTACCTATTATAAATTTACCTAATTTCTACTGATCGAAAAACACTTTCAACGAGAAAAGGTACGTAGCTAGCTATATTACGTTTTATTATAAAAAAATAAAAAAATAATCAAATTTTTTCCCAAATGGTTAATGAGTTTAAAGTTAAAAAAAAAGGGAAATTAACAACAAAATAAAAATTAAAAATGTTTTTTTTTTCTAATTATCCACTCCACAAATAATGTTATTGACTTATTGTTCATTAGCTAGTTGGCTAGTTGTATACAAGCTGTGTTGACCACATACATATTAAACAGTTTGTAATAATGCTGTCATGAATTTGTATACTCCTTAGAAAATACGTACTTCATACATTTTTCTTTATAAAAAATAAAAATCAAATATATTTTCAGTAAATAAAAAAAAATTAAAAGATATACTAATTGATCAAAGTACACTTTGAGGTACAATGGTCGACACACAATGTCGACATATCAAATAAAATATAACTTTGGCAGGCCAGCAAGTGTCTACTACATAAGCATATATATAAATATATGATACGGACATACCCTAGCATAATATAATTGGCCAAAAAAATTAAACCATCAAATTATTTTATAACCAATAAATAAGTACTTATATTGAGTTATAAAATTATTTAAGAGTCATCAAATTCCCAAATTTTCAATTGAAATGGCTTATTCTCGTGTCAAAATATGCCTCTTTGCAGCTTGTTTGATCATTATGATAGTGGCAACATTCGCAGCTGAGGAACACGACCACGACCATGACAATGAACATGCTGATGGTCCTGGCCATGATGATCATGACCATGCTGCTTCGACTTCACTTGCTCCCGCCCCTGCATTGATTGTCGCTGCTATTGCATCCATTTTGGCATTGGCGAGGAAATGAATCAAGTAACGCATGATGTCTTGTGATGTTTCGTTACGCTAATTTTATACGTTTGTTTGTGTGTATGTTTAATTTATACATAATGTGTTTTTACCCATATATTGTTACTTGGAAGTTGTTTCTTATACTTCCATGGCTTGATCATTGATTTATTTGTTGATTATATTGTTGTTGTAAACTTGTAATGTCCAATTTCTTGTATCATTTAATGACTTGTGGTTGAATATTCAATGGGGGCGTTCCCTCCTTTTCTTTTAGTATACTGAGTATATGCTTTTTATATTACATTTGTTTCCTATTAATCGCAACAATTGTGAAAATTCTTGGGTGGCCGTTTCTCAAACGGCCACCAAAATTTATATATATTATATATCTAATTATATTAATAATGGAGCTCATATAGTAATATTAATTCCTTTTGCAATCATTATAGATAATAAAAAAAACGCTTTCATGATTTTTTTTATATTTTTAAAAAATTATTTGTAATTATTATCTATTTTTACAACCATATTATGGAATAATTGTGAAAAAAATAAAAAAAATAAATTTATTTGCTATAATTTATATTTCGAAAAATAATATAATGTTTTTAAATAATACCCCTATAATTACTTTGACTAAAATAGATGAAATATAATTATGTATTTGGTTGATAAAACTTTGGTGGCTGTTTCTCAAACGGCCACCCAAGTATTCCCCAACCAATTGGGTATTATTTGTGAAATATAAAATATTTAATTGTTCCAACTAATTGGAAACGGAGATAGTAATTTTTTGACGCCATTTTTTATTGAGTTTGAATTGCTTTGGTAAAACAAAATGTAATTAAGGATCCAATCACATCAACGACATTTTATTTACCAAACAAAAAAAAAAGTGTATTACTAATACCACCTCAAAATCTATAAACACAAGAACTTCTATAACATAAAGTTTCAACATTTTGGAAACTCAAACACTTGGAAACACTTATTAAACTCTTCAGAAACATTTTTGAAATTTAACTTAGGAATTGAAAACATTTACCATAAGAGGAAACTTCATGTGATGTTAAATAAAATATTTGGTAATTAACTTTCAATATCGCCAGTTTCGATTTATGATCCTTCCATGACCAAGCACACGTGTCCAAGCTAATTTTTTTTTCGAAATTTCCCCGAAAACATCGATTGAAAGATGGTACTTCTTGCCCTCTCGATATCGTGTTATTAACTTTCTAGCCTAATTAAGTGTCTACGGATCTTCCCTTCATTTGAGAATCAACATGTAAAATTGTAGGCTGAGTTTTTCGGCTTCCCAAAATCTCCAAAAAAAGTGTGACTTATAACCTTTGATTTCGGCTAGTAGAGGGGCTTCTAGCTAGGGCTCCGTCTCGCTTTCTCCCCAAATTTCACTCACTTGCTTCTAAAATCTTAGCATGACCTACAATCGTGTTTAATTAGCATCTAAAAACCTGTTATGATGATTTATCTTTAGAGGATCCCCAAAAAAGGGTACACTTATCTTTTTCGTTATCCCGGGATTTACTTATGAACTTTTCTAAGGGAGATATTTTTACAAACACCATGTAAAATTTTTGAAAATCCTGTTTCCGCCATTCCGTAATCTCCAAAAACTTTGAATTATAGCTTTCGTATTCGACTTTTAGAGAGTTGTCGATCTTTCGCATTAATTGTCTTGTTTTCTCTCTAGATTTCTCCCACGTGTTGTTGGTGATCCCAGAACACCTCACACTCGGTTTCAGCCTCTAAAAACTTTTTACCCTCCCTCCTTAGACAATTATATACAAGAAATTCCTAATTTCTAATTTTCAGAAACCACTTTTTCACACGTCTATTGTATAATTGTATATTACAACAAAATTACATCATATCATGACAAAAGTGGATTTATTATGGACTTTTATTGTGATATATGATGTAACGAACTCATTTGTAATATGATATAATTATAAGTCAAGATGTGAGAAACTAACCAAATCAGTTTCTCACGGTTAGAAAATCGGGTCCATGCTTATTATATATTCTTTAATTGAAAACAAATCATTACATAATTCCCTCTACCATTTCTATTGTCAAACATACAAACCAACTATTAAAATAGGCAAATAGCTACACAACATGTGTACTACAACTTCATTTTGAGTCATTCAAGTGAATTGGAAGACCAGCAAATTGAACCAGGCCAGCACACAAATACACAATAAGATATCTTTGTTATAATTCAATTTGGTCACTGTATGCCAATACAAAAATACGTGTAAATACACGCATTATTATATCTCATACATTATTTAAGCTTAACCAATGTAATGATGTATTTAAACTGTCACGTAATAACAAAAACATAGCTTAACATCATTCTTCTCATGTATAAAATGTTAATTTTTCAGAGGAACAATAGAAGTTTTATATCAAAGGTTGTTATTATCTTCATATTAATAAGTGTCTTAGTTGTACGTGTGGTTGAAGGAAGAAGAGGAGGTGGTGGTTCTGGTTCACGAAGCAGGAGTAATCCGGCTAGGACTACACCGGTTTTTACCGGCGGCCATCATGGAAGTTCAAGACGATCTCAAGGTTCCCCTATGTATCAACCACCGTCTAAATTAGCTTCATTTGTCATATCTTTTGTACTCTTTATTAATTGTTGGTAACAATATACATAGAGTACGTGATCAATTGCAAGATGTTATGTATGTACAATTGAAATGTGACATTGTTAATGTGTAGATATCATTGGACGTATGTACTTTGTATAAATTAAATCTCATGCATAAATGTCTTTAATCAATTACTGTAGTAGTTTTCTTAAACGGTAAACTCGAATTATTGTTGAACAAGTCTATTGCATTTAGTGTATATATAATCATAAAAAAATCTGATTTTCGATTAAAAACATTTAAACAAGATTAAGTTGATAAGAAGAGTGATTCATACTTTAGTTTTTTAAAAACCAAACATCTGTTCGATGATTATACTATCTAGTAAATGAATGAAACAAGCAATTTNCGCTTTCATGATTTTTTTTATATTTTTAAAAAATTATTTGTAATTATTATCTATTTTTACAACCATATTATGGAATAATTGTGAAAAAAATAAAAAAAATAAATTTATTTGCTATAATTTATATTTCGAAAAATAATATAATGTTTTTAAATAATACCCCTATAATTACTTTGACTAAAATAGATGAAATATAATTATGTATTTGGTTGATAAAACTTTGGTGGCTGTTTCTCAAACGGCCACCCAAGTATTCCCCAACCAATTGGGTATTATTTGTGAAATATAAAATATTTAATTGTTCCAACTAATTGGAAACGGAGATAGTAATTTTTTGACGCCATTTTTTATTGAGTTTGAATTGCTTTGGTAAAACAAAATGTAATTAAGGATCCAATCACATCAACGACATTTTATTTACCAAACAAAAAAAAAAGTGTATTACTAATACCACCTCAAAATCTATAAACACAAGAACTTCTATAACATAAAGTTTCAACATTTTGGAAACTCAAACACTTGGAAACACTTATTAAACTCTTCAGAAACATTTTTGAAATTTAACTTAGGAATTGAAAACATTTACCATAAGAGGAAACTTCATGTGATGTTAAATAAAATATTTGGTAATTAACTTTCAATATCGCCAGTTTCGATTTATGATCCTTCCATGACCAAGCACACGTGTCCAAGCTAATTTTTTTTTCGAAATTTCCCCGAAAACATCGATTGAAAGATGGTACTTCTTGCCCTCTCGATATCGTGTTATTAACTTTCTAGCCTAATTAAGTGTCTACGGATCTTCCCTTCATTTGAGAATCAACATGTAAAATTGTAGGCTGAGTTTTTCGGCTTCCCAAAATCTCCAAAAAAAGTGTGACTTATAACCTTTGATTTCGGCTAGTAGAGGGGCTTCTAGCTAGGGCTCCGTCTCGCTTTCTCCCCAAATTTCACTCACTTGCTTCTAAAATCTTAGCATGACCTACAATCGTGTTTAATTAGCATCTAAAAACCTGTTATGATGATTTATCTTTAGAGGATCCCCAAAAAAGGGTACACTTATCTTTTTCGTTATCCCGGGATTTACTTATGAACTTTTCTAAGGGAGATATTTTTACAAACACCATGTAAAATTTTTGAAAATCCTGTTTCCGCCATTCCGTAATCTCCAAAAACTTTGAATTATAGCTTTCGTATTCGACTTTTAGAGAGTTGTCGATCTTTCGCATTAATTGTCTTGTTTTCTCTCTAGATTTCTCCCACGTGTTGTTGGTGATCCCAGAACACCTCACACTCGGTTTCAGCCTCTAAAAACTTTTTACCCTCCCTCCTTAGACAATTATATACAAGAAATTCCTAATTTCTAATTTTCAGAAACCACTTTTTCACACGTCTATTGTATAATTGTATATTACAACAAAATTACATCATATCATGACAAAAGTGGATTTATTATGGACTTTTATTGTGATATATGATGTAACGAACTCATTTGTAATATGATATAATTATAAGTCAAGATGTGAGAAACTAACCAAATCAGTTTCTCACGGTTAGAAAATCGGGTCCATGCTTATTATATATTCTTTAATTGAAAACAAATCATTACATAATTCCCTCTACCATTTCTATTGTCAAACATACAAACCAACTATTAAAATAGGCAAATAGCTACACAACATGTGTACTACAACTTCATTTTGAGTCATTCAAGTGAATTGGAAGACCAGCAAATTGAACCAGGCCAGCACACAAATACACAATAAGATATCTTTGTTATAATTCAATTTGGTCACTGTATGCCAATACAAAAATACGTGTAAATACACGCATTATTATATCTCATACATTATTTAAGCTTAACCAATGTAATGATGTATTTAAACTGTCACGTAATAACAAAAACATAGCTTAACATCATTCTTCTCATGTATAAAATGTTAATTTTTCAGAGGAACAATAGAAGTTTTATATCAAAGGTTGTTATTATCTTCATATTAATAAGTGTCTTAGTTGTACGTGTGGTTGAAGGAAGAAGAGGAGGTGGTGGTTCTGGTTCACGAAGCAGGAGTAATCCGGCTAGGACTACACCGGTTTTTACCGGCGGCCATCATGGAAGTTCAAGACGATCTCAAGGTTCCCCTATGTATCAACCACCGTCTAAATTAGCTTCATTTGTCATATCTTTTGTACTCTTTATTAATTGTTGGTAACAATATACATAGAGTACGTGATCAATTGCAAGATGTTATGTATGTACAATTGAAATGTGACATTGTTAATGTGTAGATATCATTGGACGTATGTACTTTGTATAAATTAAATCTCATGCATAAATGTCTTTAATCAATTACTGTAGTAGTTTTCTTAAACGGTAAACTCGAATTATTGTTGAACAAGTCTATTGCATTTAGTGTATATATAATCATAAAAAAATCTGATTTTCGATTAAAAACATTTAAACAAGATTAAGTTGATAAGAAGAGTGATTCATACTTTAGTTTTTTAAAAACCAAACATCTGTTCGATGATTATACTATCTAGTAAATGAATGAAACAAGCAATTTGGAAGGCCTCGAATTTTAATTGTTGTCGCAATCCAAAACTCAAAGTCAAACATAAATGCATGTGTGCTTGTTACAAACGGTTGTTAAGCTGGCTAGTTGTTTACTTTTTTCTTTTTGAACCAACTGATGAGTTGTTTACTTGGATTAGTTGAATATGGATCACTTATTTATAAGGATCTTACTAATAAGCACCCTGGGTTTTTTCATTTTGAACTAATTAAGTTGTTTACTTAGATTATTTGAATATCGATTATTTATTTATAAGGATCTTACTAATAAGTATTCTGGGGCGTTAAATAAGCATTAAATAATTTTCAAGATGGTATTGTATTTATTTGGAAATTCAAGATAAAACCATGTATGTTCTCCATGTAATAAATATTTGATTAAAATTATATTTCCACTATTAACATACTTATCTTACATCTTGGTCGGGGACACTTATTTATTTTTACCTATTTATAAAACCTATACAAATATCCCAAGTAATTAAATTGCCACATAGAGGGCAAGGCCCGACCGATTATAAAGTCAAATTCCTTATTTATAATTCTATACTATAAAGATTACTAAGTGAAATTATATTGTTGACCATGAAATTTAATAAGTATATATATGAAATTAAAAAAAACAATAAAAGTAAAAAACAAATAAAACGAAAACATGTTGACCAAGCATCCTCCAATGGACCAGCTCACAATTTCATTCTTAAAGATTTATTAAGAAGGCATACAATTGATCAATGTAAGAATCAAACAACATCTAAGACAAATATATTATAAAGCTCAACATATACATGAGATGTCTTATTTTATCAAGGCATAACTTGATAACAACAACATTTCCTTCATAATTAAAGATGTCATCTTTTCAAAAAAGAGGATCAACAATTATGGTTGTTATTATCTGTATTATTTTTAGTCACCTTCTTACTAGTACTATACATGTAGTTGAAGGGCGAGGTGGAAGTGGTGGTGGTGCCGCTGCAGCTGCAGCTGGAAGATCATTTGGTGCCAGTGGCCGTGGAGGTGCAAGATCATCTCAAAGCATTCCTACGTATCAACCATCATTACTTAAAACCGCTTCCTTTGTTATATCTATTGTGCTGTTCATCAATTCGACATAATGTTATATACTTCGTCCTACACTGCTCCACGGAGGGTTTGAATGTGCAAATCAATTAACTAATATCACCGGTTATTTAAGATGTGTGTCAAAGATGTATGTTGCGATCAATATGAAGCATATGAAGTACTCCGTACTTGTGTGTCAATGTTACATACCTTTAACAATGCACAAAGTATAATTACAAAAATGTTCATTATCTGTATGGTTAAATATATTCAACTTCTATTCTGTTTATACCGCATGACTGAATGTACTCAAGTAATTAGTATACATGATGAGGGTATTGTAACTTGTAAAGACGTAAGTATGGTTTTGCATTTCATTTGAAAAATAGTACTCCGTAGTATGTATCATGTATGATCTATATATTATAATTCTTGTCTTTCAATATTTTGAATTCTATTTTAAGTCAATAACAATAACTACGTATTTCCTAGATGCCATGCAAGTACAGAAGTACTTGTAAATTTCTAATCTTGTTATCTCCTAAAGAATGGAAATTAATGAAGGAAAAAAAAAAACTCTAAAAATCTCTCAACATTACTAGGTAACTTAGGCATGGCTTGGGTAATAACCGTAACATGGGTTTACCTATTTTTTCATGGGCTCGGCCACTCAGATATGACTATTTAGTAAAGCCCTATTCTTTTGGACTGAAATTTGGGTACTTCAATTCAGCAATCATTATACTATACTCCTATGAGCATATTCTCAAATATACTCCCTAGTCCCTATAACTAGTCTATAATTACTCCTTATTCATCTTCTTTTTTACAATTCATTTTGTTTGCCCAATTTTCTCTCTCCTCTATTTTCCACTTTCTCTCTCATCTTACCCACTCAAATTTCTATAACAAAACTTCAAAACTTCAACAATGGAAGATTATTCGTTAATAATATTTTCATAATTTTATAAAAAAAACTTCAAATTCAAAATTAATTTCGAGCAAATTAAAATTAACAAAACTCTATCAACAAAAAGGTATGATTTTTTTTCTTTTTGAAAAATATTGTAAATATTCACTCATACAGCATATATATTTATGAAATTGATTATTTCTTAATAAATCATTAAAAAACTTAATATTATGTATTATTTTGTTCTCATATTATAATGTACATTTTTTGCTATGTAATATTCATTTTTCATAATGTAATATCCATTTTCCACAATGCAATATTTACTTTCTTTGGAATGAACATTATCTTATGAAATTTAAATATTACATTGTAAATTCATTATTTGAAAGGTAATATTCATGCTTTACATTGTAAGGAAACCTCATTTAATTTAAACTTTTGGACGTGTCATTCATTTTTGGTAACTTGGAATGAATATTAAATTTAACGTTTTGTTTTTTGGTTTTTTTAGGTGAAACCTTGTAAACAAAAATACATGCAAATGGAAGATGAACAAGGGTAATGAATACTACATATTTACTAATAAATATCGAATCACATATTCAAAAAATGAATATTACTTGTTCAAAAAATGAATACTACTCATGCAGAAACAAATATTAAACAATGAAAACAGAGATTATATGCAAATGGAAAATGATCAAAGAAAGTGAATATTGCACATTCCATAATGAATATTAGACATTCAATAATTAATATTACACTGAAAATTGAATATTGCAAATTTTAAATTTTTATTATTTTACTCATTGTGATATGAATATTTTGCATTAGAAAATGGATCTTTAGTGTTGAAAAAAAATATTTTGGTATTCAAAATTACCATTGATGAACATTCACTATTATAGCAAACATGAAAATTCATAAAGAGAACAAATAATTCAAAAAGAAGAATTTATGAATTTAATTATAAATATGACATATTCAAATATGATCATAAAACTCTTCTTTATTGGATTTGATTCATAGTATTCGAAATAAGAAGCATTGAAACAATTAGTATTAACTTCGCAACTTAATATATTACTTTCTTAAATATGAATATTACACTTTGAAAATTGAATATTACACTATTGTAAACTGCAGACCAATTTTCAGAGTAAGTGCGTGTGGGAAACGCGGCCGGGAGCACATAATAAGTTGCCTCAATTCAGTTCAATTTAATTCTGTTCAGTTCAGCTCTATTCAATTCTTTTCAACTTTATCAAGCTCATTCCTATTGTAATTATTACTTCAAGTCACTTCAATTCAGTTCAACTCTCTTCATTTTAGTTCAGTTCAAATACATTATAATCTAAAAGAACAATGCCAAGTTAGTAACTACGAAAATATGAGAAGAATAGAATCGAAGTCTCTCCAAACGACTATGTAGTCCGTAAATCTGTAATGATGGCATTAGAACTTAGAAGTAGACATTGGGCTCCACATCAGATTAGTGGACTCTAATAAGGTCCATATAAAATGGTCCAACATACTACTAAACTAAATGTATAGTGGCCCGCTACTTACGTTAAGAAAAAGTAGGCCATCATATATCATTTTGCTTGTTTAGGCAAAGCCATTGGGCCTTTTTTGGGTTACCTACTGAACTCATGTAATGATGAACTAATGTAGAGCANTAACAAAACTTCAAAACTTCAACAATGGAAGATTATTCGTTAATAATATTTTCATAATTTTATAAAAAAAACTTCAAATTCAAAATTAATTTCGAGCAAATTAAAATTAACAAAACTCTATCAACAAAAAGGTATGATTTTTTTTCTTTTTGAAAAATATTGTAAATATTCACTCATACAGCATATATATTTATGAAATTGATTATTTCTTAATAAATCATTAAAAAACTTAATATTATGTATTATTTTGTTCTCATATTATAATGTACATTTTTTGCTATGTAATATTCATTTTTCATAATGTAATATCCATTTTCCACAATGCAATATTTACTTTCTTTGGAATGAACATTATCTTATGAAATTTAAATATTACATTGTAAATTCATTATTTGAAAGGTAATATTCATGCTTTACATTGTAAGGAAACCTCATTTAATTTAAACTTTTGGACGTGTCATTCATTTTTGGTAACTTGGAATGAATATTAAATTTAACGTTTTGTTTTTTGGTTTTTTTAGGTGAAACCTTGTAAACAAAAATACATGCAAATGGAAGATGAACAAGGGTAATGAATACTACATATTTACTAATAAATATCGAATCACATATTCAAAAAATGAATATTACTTGTTCAAAAAATGAATACTACTCATGCAGAAACAAATATTAAACAATGAAAACAGAGATTATATGCAAATGGAAAATGATCAAAGAAAGTGAATATTGCACATTCCATAATGAATATTAGACATTCAATAATTAATATTACACTGAAAATTGAATATTGCAAATTTTAAATTTTTATTATTTTACTCATTGTGATATGAATATTTTGCATTAGAAAATGGATCTTTAGTGTTGAAAAAAAATATTTTGGTATTCAAAATTACCATTGATGAACATTCACTATTATAGCAAACATGAAAATTCATAAAGAGAACAAATAATTCAAAAAGAAGAATTTATGAATTTAATTATAAATATGACATATTCAAATATGATCATAAAACTCTTCTTTATTGGATTTGATTCATAGTATTCGAAATAAGAAGCATTGAAACAATTAGTATTAACTTCGCAACTTAATATATTACTTTCTTAAATATGAATATTACACTTTGAAAATTGAATATTACACTATTGTAAACTGCAGACCAATTTTCAGAGTAAGTGCGTGTGGGAAACGCGGCCGGGAGCACATAATAAGTTGCCTCAATTCAGTTCAATTTAATTCTGTTCAGTTCAGCTCTATTCAATTCTTTTCAACTTTATCAAGCTCATTCCTATTGTAATTATTACTTCAAGTCACTTCAATTCAGTTCAACTCTCTTCATTTTAGTTCAGTTCAAATACATTATAATCTAAAAGAACAATGCCAAGTTAGTAACTACGAAAATATGAGAAGAATAGAATCGAAGTCTCTCCAAACGACTATGTAGTCCGTAAATCTGTAATGATGGCATTAGAACTTAGAAGTAGACATTGGGCTCCACATCAGATTAGTGGACTCTAATAAGGTCCATATAAAATGGTCCAACATACTACTAAACTAAATGTATAGTGGCCCGCTACTTACGTTAAGAAAAAGTAGGCCATCATATATCATTTTGCTTGTTTAGGCAAAGCCATTGGGCCTTTTTTGGGTTACCTACTGAACTCATGTAATGATGAACTAATGTAGAGCAATTTTAACATCGAAGCTTGCAGTGGTATTCATACCCTCACAGTCTCAACTCACATATATGCAATGATGAACTAATGTAGAGCAGTTTTAACATCCAAGTTTGCAGTAGTACTTCATAATTGATTTTTTTATGGTCCATAATTGCGTAATTAAAAAACAATACAGTAAAAATTACTACGGATATCAAATATATTAGTGAAAAAACTATTTCACCTTGCAATATAATTTTATTAATACTATTATAGTCTTTAACTACTATAATTCCTATGCGATACACGGTATACAAATTTGTTTGGTTAGTTGTCAATGTTGAAAACCAATTAATTATTTTGTATAATTGTTTAAAAGATGATTTGTAGATGATTTGTATTTTTAAAACAAATACAAATTATATAATTGATTATATTATAAGTATAATTCATTTTAAACAAATATATGTAAATTATCACATGCTCATGTATATCATTATTATTTATTTCATTCGATTTACTCATGCATGAAAATAAATGACATCTAACAATTTTAGATGATAATTTTAAAATAATAACTTCATACATGCTATAAAAAAATCAATTAAATGATATGGCTACGAACATTACTAAAATAAAAAATAAAAATTCATTGTTACCAATAGATTAACAAAAAAACAAAAAAATATGCATGTACTTTCTACTTAAATAGTTTGTATTATATATTATCATTGCGATATTTATGTAGCTATAGTGTTTTTTTTTGAAACTATTGGTATTCCATACAATAGTTTTATATTTAAGCTATTAAATTCAGGTGCAAAATTGTTGATAAGTTTTTGTTATTATTATTAAATTTCTTGTAATTTACTATGTCGCATTGTTATCTTTACAAAAAATTATTGGAATCTTGTGCAATAGTTTTATTGTTGAATTATTAAAATCGCTTGCAATAATATTGTTGATAATTTTTGAATATTATTAAAGATCTTATTATTAATTACATCTCAATATTATTTTCTTTAAACAATTGCTATTGTGTGCAATAGTTTTATATTTAAACTATTAAAATCCCATGAAACTATTAAAAAATAGGTCATTTATTTGATTTTTTTGTAAATTATGAATATGCAAATTGATAAAATTAGCTCTTGTGCAAAAGTAATAATAGGTCATTTATTTAACATGAAACCACTTTACTAAAATATTACCAATAATATTCAGGGGATTAATTAAGTTGCTTGTAGTTTGTTCATTTTAAACACATTGTACAATAATTATTGAAATATCGTGGAATCATTTTTTTTAATTGAATTGCCCTCTGTTACATTTTGATTTATAAAGTTATAAATTCATCTTTATTTGATTGGTTAATATCGTCTCTTCGAAGATGTCTCTAGTTAGCCACTCACAAGACTTGTGCTCTACAAAAAATAATGAACAATATTATTATACAGAGAAATAAAAACTATCGACATAATTATTTAATTATAGAAATCAATGAAAAGACAAAATTACGAAATTACAAAAAAATAAAAAAATAAAAAATCATGTCATTTTCTTTAGTTTTATAAATAATATATACAAAGTAATAGTATTAGTTTGCGTACAATATTAAACAAAATGACATGAAATCACATAACTAAATTAAAATCCTCCGTTTTACCAATAACATTAAGAGTGAAAACTAAAATTCATATTATTCTTAATTTTGTATTACATTGATATCACATGCAATGATTTTGTACTTGGACAATTCAAATCACATGCAACTATTAAAAAGTTGGCATTTATTATAATTATAAGGAAATATGAAAAGTAATAATAGTATTACATTAATTCTTATGTAATAATATAAAAAAATAATAATAATTTGGATACTCAAATAGTCATATGAGTAAAATAAAAAAATCAAAATATACATTTAAAATGTTTATATAGTATTTTACAATATTTTAAAATTATGTTTAGTATTTTTAGTATGGTATGATATAAAGTATATTTTTTTTAATTTTAAAATAAATTACTAAAACACAAGCCGATGATAAAATGACAAATGTCAGACTCTCATCGAGTTGCTTGTATTTTAGTATAAGTAATGGATTTACACACAGCAACAACAACAAAAATTTCAACATATAAGGGGCCCTGTACAACTTGTCAAAATAAGGCCCTTTATGGCTTTATTCAATAATCAATATATATTCGGTAACTAATTTTGGGAGATGCACAATATGCAAAAATCAACTCCATCAAAAAATATAAGAGTTAATTAAGGATTATTGAAAGATTAAATTTTTGGTAGAAGAGAAATATAATTTATTTGGAATATTGTACGATGGTAATTGAATATGAAAAATGGAGAGTTTTTTGGTAATGAATTTGATAAATTGAGAATTTAGGAAGAAAAAAAATGATTTGATGATAGCTTGAGAGAGAAACTATATTTGGGAATTGAGACCTTTATTAAAATTTCCAAAATGTTGAGAAAAGATTTGAATACTAGTCTTCAATGTGAACTTTACCTTAGTTAACTACTATTCCAACTTTAGTTTTATGTACTCTTATGAAACTAATCATACAATACTTGGTATATGTTTACTTACATTATACACAATACGTACACTTTGTGTCTAATAATAGGTAATTAATTTTAATTTTTCTAAAAGAAACATAAGATAAATTTGCAGAACAAATGTGGTATTCTTCTCTTGCCTTTGAAGCAATTCATTCCTTAAAGGCATCACAGCCTTGAAAAAAGGGTTTATTTGTCTGTATGCAATTATCCAACTAGCTTTTGATTCTACTTTGTAGCAAAATTTAAAATAATACACCTACGATATTAAATCAACATAATAATAATAGTAATAATAATAATAATAATGATAATAATAATGTAGAGTTCTAGTTTTACCATAAAATAATAAATAAAGACTGTTATAAATTTATTATTAACAGTTTTTTATTAGTTAATGATGAATTAACAAATAAAACAAAGAAATAAATAAGATATAGTAGGTATATTATATGCATCTGACCTTTGAAAAAATAAGGTTTCTGCTGTTTGCAGCACATCATTATTAGGACTTCAAATGCATGTGATAGCATATGGGATTATGCGAAAGATTAGCATAATTAATTAATTAAAAACATTGTTGTTAATTACGCTTTAAGTAGACTGCTTTGAAATTAAAGTTTAACTTGAGTTTCTTAACCTTTAACCATTACGTATTTTATTTTTATTTTAATTTAAGGGGAACATATGTTCTTAAGGATTTTATTTTTTATATTTCCTTAAGAGCCACAACTCTAAAAACTAAGGAGTTGTAAACTTGTAATGGTAACAATTTCACAAATTCAGGATCATAGGAAAATTTTAATCACTTGAATTGTTATTCAGTCTTTAATTTTTTATGTCTCGAAGATGTTAACTACACAACTGACTAGTTATGTGAATTTTAAAGGTGTGATGAGGACTAACGATAAAAATGGTGAGTTTGTGTATAGTGAAGAAATTAGAAAAGATAACCTTGATAAAACTGGTAATTAGATAAGAACATATATATATAGGTGAATAATGGATAATCACTTAAGAAAAGATGAATAATGGATGAGAATTTGTACATGTGACATGTGAGTTTGTGAGTCAACTTCTTCGTTCTTTGAAAAGTAAATTAGTCCCAAATGATACAATGATCTTGTCATATTATTGAAACTATGGTTACTTCCATCCCAATTTATCTGATTTTAATTCTCTAAATAACAATAAACATCCTAATTCTAATAATATTTAATTACTATACTTAATTCTCCCTTAAATTACGTGCAAAAGTCATTAAAAAGTAACGATGATTATTGATGTGACAATAACGATGACAAATTGTAAAAAAAATTTAAATTGCCGTAATGTTAGAATTATTGTTGTGACAATAACGATAACAATTGTATAAATTGTATTAAAATAAGATTGGGGGTGGATTTACTTCACATGTATATGAAATTGTAAAAAAAAATAAATAAAAATTGTGTATTTAGTAATTTGTTATCATTAAAAAGTGATAATACGGCAACTCGAAAAAATACCTTGTGTAATAAAAGATGGTAATTGAGAGGTTAAATTTTATACTCTGTAAGAAAGATGGTTAGGTACACAATAAATTATTTTGCACCTAATTTCTTTTTGCATTTTTATATCAAAATAACTTTAAGTACTTTTATGATAAATTATAACCAGTTACTCATCAAATGAAAGTATTGGCTTTTTCTTAATTAAGGATTTTTCACGAAGACACTTCTTTTTCTTTGTGTTATTTAAAAGTTTTAATAATTTTATATATTTTCAATTAATATCTTTTATATTTAGTAATATTTTTTCGTATGTTTTTAAAATACTCGTAACTAATTTTCGCTAAACACATTAACACACTACAAAGATAGTCATCACAATATCATACTTACATATTACACACATGTACGATCACACAAAAAATATAACTTGTGGGATCGATACATGAGCAAACAAACAATACTGAACTTTAATTGTAAGAAAAATCGTATTTATTATTTGAAAATTAAATTTCTAACATAGTTTTAATCTCATTTACTATAAAATTGACGTATTCTTTAACTACGTATTATTTATATTGTCAAAATGTATTAATAAAAATACAACCTAGTTGTTAGTAGGTACAGAATATAACATCAACTTTAAAAAAAATAATTAATCAGTGAAGAAATTTCGGGGGTGGTGGAAGATAACAGTTTCTCCACTATCAAGATGTCAATATCTTAATTCAATCAGCGAATCCTTTTGATTGGCTAAAATTCTTCATTAAGAAATTTGGACTATTACCTTATATATTTGTTCTATAGTAGTAACATTTTACAAGATTCTTTGTGAACATGGTTTAATACAATTCTATAATAAGGTTTATAAAGTAACGATAATTATTGAGACCTCGCTTACATCTATCTCATTGTCACTAAAAATTGACATATACCACTAAATTTTAGAATTGAATAATGATGTATTGATAAAATTTACTTAAAATTCGTGATCGCATTACAAAATGCTATCCAACTACTCCAAACAGCTAGTATGATTTTATCAACTAGCACATATCATCCAACTAATCCAATTGGTATGATTTTATAAACTAGCACATACCTAACAAAAAAAAAAAAAAATACTCCGATCCATTTGAATTGGAATATAATAGATGCCAAAATCTAAATGCACCTCTTTACTTTTTTTTTTTAAAAAAACCAACTACGTAACGATACTTAGTGTTTAACCATTGCTCGTTAAGGTGACATTATCCCGATGAGATAGATAGTTCTTTAGAGTAACATTCTAAATTTTTTAGCATTTTTCAGAATTTAATTGAATTACCGTATCCCAACATTAACAAGTGAAAATTTACCCATTGTTAATTAATTTGTTAAGCCCCACTCAAGTTTGAGCTATTGGTCAGATTGCCACACCATCACACGCATATACTAGTACGTAGTAGCTAGCGTAACAACTAACAAGGTTATGCACTTATTCCCAATTTCCCATAGGCTAATTACTTTTCCTAATCAAAAACGAAAATAAATAAATAAAATATCAAGTTGTCATTATAAAAGAGGCCCATAATTTCTAAACCTAGCAGCCAAAGTCACTTTACAAGTAAGCTAAATTCAAAGATGTGGGTTCCATAATTATTTTGATTGTGATTTGTTAATTAATAATCTGTCCAAAATTCGCCACCTTGTGCTAGAATATACTCCGTATTTGTTCTTCTCATTTTATTTTGCTATCCCTCAATTGCATGGACATTATTGGAAATTATTGTACCCAATAAATTATTTTACGGTACGGTTGCATCTTTGCATGCATCCATGCATAGGTTACGACTTACGAGGCTATCCTTATATGGATTGAGCTTAGGTTTATTTATGTTCAAATTGTTTAAATTTAGATAAATTTAATTTTTGTTGGTCTTACGTTCTAATTATTGGTCTTAAGCTGTACTTAATTTTTAACTTTTTTCACACAATTAGTTTAAGTTGTTGTATGAATTTAGGAATAATAGTAACTTCAAGTCTTCAAAGTACGTACTCTAAACAAAATAAAGTCTAAAAGGCTACAACTCACCCATTTGCAGGGTTTAATTAGTGTCAAAAATTATATATATTGCCCCTTGGGTCAAAAAAGGATACTCGAAAAGTTACTTGAGATTCAAGAGGTTATAATTAAGGTGGTGCCAGGATACCTAGCAAGCAGGACCAATGTGCTCTTGACTTTAGAAATTCTCTATAGAGGAATGTTAACAAATTTTTTAGAGAATGAAACCAAGCCATGTATAATTAGATACAAGGTGAAACAAGACAAAATCAGAATAGTCATTCAAAAGGTGAAAACGAAGGCTATAATTTACGTTTTTCGAGTGATCTAGGGTTTCAAAAAAACTTGTTTAATGTTTTATATGGTGACCCTACGGTCAAAAGAGGACCCTTAAGTAGCTTGTTGAGGTACAAAAGGTTATGAGAAAGTCTCGGAAAAGCAACAAAGACTAGTGCACTCTTTTTCAAAATTCCTCTATATAAGGAAGTTACTACTAAGTTTTTAGAGAGGTTAAAATGAGTGCGAGGCGCCATATGATCACCTGCAATCCGTTGTAGAAATTAAATATAGGGCGAAAACAAGTTGGAAACCATAGCTCTCTGCAAGGCAAATGTGAAGGCTACAACACACACTTTTTGAGGGAGGGTTCCAAAAAAAAAAATTTACGTGGTAACCCTATGTTCAAATAAGAGCCAATAGTCAACTTGTTGAGATTTTAAAGATTATAAATTTATAAGAATGTCCCCTGAGAATGAAAAACAATAGTGAACCTTTTTATAAAAAGCCTCTAAAGAGGGCACATAACAAAAAAAAATTCCTCTTTAGAGAGATACCGAGAAAAGGTCCCACTGGTCTTTTTTGCTCTCATAGGACGGTTTCATTGCTTTTTAAACCCCAAAAAGCTACTCCAGGTCTCTATTTTGACCATAAGAGAAACATGTAAGAAATTTGGTAATTTTTCTTTCGAGAGCGCGTATTCTATGAAAACTGTGGATAATAGACTTAGATTTTGACTTCTAGAAAGCTATCCCAGGCCTTGTCTAGTTTCCACCCTATTTTATCAAGTGTTTTTAGTGCACTAGGGACCCCCCACGTTCAGTTTTAACTTTAAAAACTTGTTATGTATCCTCTTCAAGAGATTCCAAAAGAGTGCACGCTGGTTTTTTCACTCACATGGGACTGTCTTATCGCCTTATTAACCCTAAAAAGCTGCTCGAGGTCCTTATTTTGACCATAAGGAAACGTGTAAAATTCTCGGCACTTTCTTAGGATCGCGTAACCTACCACGGTAGTCTTTTTCGTTCTCCCGGAATTGTTTTATTGCTATATTTACCTTGAAAAGCTGCTCGAGGTCCCTATTTTGACCAAAGGGGTACAATGTAAAATTTTCTACATTTTTTTTTTCTGAAACCCTGAAATCTCGGGAAACTATGGTTAATAGCCTTTGTTTTCGGCTGCCAAAGGGCATTATGTCAATTTTTGTCAATTTTTTTCATGGACTCCGGAACTTTCAAAAATTGTGGTTAATGGCCTTTGTTTTTTATTTTCAGAGGACTATCGTGGACCCTGTCTAGTTTTCTTTTATATTTTTTACCAATTATTCTTGGTGAACCAACTACCCCTTACATTTAGTTTCGACCTCTGTAATGTTCCTTTTAGAGTGATCCCGAAAAAGGCCACACTGGCCTTGTTCGCTCTTCTGCGGTAGTCTTATATATATCGCCTTCTGAACCCCGTGAAGCTGCTCAACATTTCTTTATTACCATAGGGGCACCATGTAAAATTTTCGGCAACACTTTTCCACATAACTAGGGGTTTTCACAATCTAGTTTAACGCAATTTGACACCTAGACTAAACCAAACCACTTGTGGTTTGGGATTTTCCAAGTTTACAGTTTAATTAATGCAGTTTGCAGTTTGGTTTGGTTAAATCATTTTGAAAACCAATTTAAATCGCAAGATTGCAACTTGACTAAAATAAAAACAAACCGAAAACCAAACCAAACAACATTTTTGGTGCAGTTTCACTGTGTACATTCCTACGTAGATCTAATAGTTAGAAATCAGGCAACTCTTTAAGGGCCTGTTTACTTTAACTTAAAATCGGATCGGTTCAATTCAGTTCAATTCAGCTCTTCTCTTATTTTGCTACTCATTAATCCTTTATAAAAAACTTTCGGTTCGGTTCGGTTCAGCTCCAATCAGTTCAACTGTTTTCAGCTGAAGTAAACAGGCCCTAATACCCTTTATGTAGTCTAGCTATATATTACCTTTTTCTTTGCTAAGCTTTTGTCTTTTATATTCAATTGTTGTTATTAATACACATATTTTACCATATATTAATATTAATTTATAATTATCTTTATTACTCGACTTATTACGAGATATTACAAAGTACACTACAAAACATGCATGCATACCCTAAATATATATTGTTAGAATACTCCCCTTAACTTAGGGGCCCTTTGCACACAAATTTATCTACAACAAATTAATACTCTTAGAAATGTCATATTAAAAACAGTTATGTTCCCAACCTCCGGTAATGTCCCTATCTCAAGTCTCAAACTCTTAAACCCTCACAATACAATTGCTGTCCATTGGAGAATTTAAACAAAAACACCAAATTTTAAGGCGCTTCATTTGGCCATTTTGTTGGTACTTTATAGGAAAGCTAAGTACGTGATATGGTGGAAATCGAATTAGAGGTCATGCACATGATCATCATAGAACTTCAATTCGTTATACATATACCATTATATTAATGTTGCTCCATTATCTCATTAGTCTTTCCTTTTTAAAAATAAATTATTAGTTTGTTGATTAAAGTAAGACTATTGATGTAATAAAATATATTGGGTGCCAACTAGCTAATACTAGTTTGTTAATTGAAGCATATATTGGAAGGTGCTACGTAATTAACATTCTAACAATGTCAATCTCTTGAACAATTTGACTAGAGAATAATTGCTTAAAAACGTGAAAAGGTGATATGTACTTAATTTGTATTCTAGGGAATTCTAATTGGCCTTGGGGTTATATATATATATATATATATATATATATATATATATCAGAAGACTGACTCAATCAAAAGTGTAAGTTGATGGTTGAGAATTAGGAATAGTTTATATATTCTATTAATATACATTACAAATTAGAAAAGTATTGATCATTAATTAGCTCAATATGTAAAACAAGTGAGAAACTAGGCAATTCGCTTCTTCAATTCTTCATCAGTTTAGCTTGTTGACATAATTCCTCCTGATCAAATAATATGAATATGTGATCCCTAGAATAATGGCACAAGTTAGTGGTTAGCAACTTCGAACACAAGTCTTCATTATGCTTTGTTTTTGGGTAGTAGTACTTTGGTCATAGTTAAATATATACATTTTAGAGAACATGGCAAACTAGCTAGGGGTTGTGTATGTCTGCTTTGATTATGGATTATTGTGTACAACATAAATGAAAAGGCATATATGAACAAAACAAAAATATTGTGTAAGTTAAAATTGAAACAAATCCGTCTAGGCTCGGATTGCTTCATGCTCATATCGAGCCAAATTTGAGCATCTTTACTTTGACCTTTAATTAAATTTGTGTTAAGAAAATAAACGCACATATAAGTCTTATATAGAACAATGATAGACAGAACAAGGAAGGATTAACTTATAAACTTGGAGAATTACATGTTGATGTGCACCCTTTCGCATAACTACTATGGTAGGTGATGTTTATCACTCGAACCCTTGACCAATTGATAATTCAACTAAAATTTTGTTTAGAAATGCCATCTAGGTATAGGAGAGTCGGTAATATGGTAGCTGATGTTAACTCTGCCTCAACCATTCTTGTAAATAATTAATGATCATTAATTTAGTGGCATTCATTAGGCCTTTTAAATAGTTTAGAATCTCTTTTGTAAAAGTAGCATGCATGTATTATTGTATTACCATGTCCTACTACGTGCTTAAGATTAAATGTTATTTAGCAATCAAATTTATAGGTTCGTGCTACTCCGTGCTTTAATTTTCATTCAAGATTAGGTGTAACGATGACAAATTAGTTAAAATATTTTGTGTATGAAATTTATTTAGTGGTTTAAAATTCAATCTTATCTTGATATCTGGTTTCTAAATTTAATGATTAATTACTCACAAATTTATGCATGATTCAGTCGTTATATTGTTGCTTCCATATGCATTTCATTTTACTTTTTTTTTTTGATGAAATGCATTTCATTTTACTTAATTATTTAATATTGTCTTTTTAATTTGCCTCTTTGTTCCAAAGAAAATTCAACTGTTTACTGTCTTATTATTACCTAAAACTCTTGAAGAGATATATAATTATACTTTGTATGACCCTTTCAATAGTATCAAGAAATGTCATATTTGATCAAAAAAAAAAAAAAAAAAACTTCATAAACAAAGTCAAAAGTTGCTTTTGAGTTTAACTAACTTTTAAGAATTGTGATTAAGAATCTCCTTGTTAATAAAATTAGAAATTTTGGAAGGTCTCGCTAGCTAATACTTCATTAGCCTCCATTTGAAATCATATATACATTAGTAATTAAAAAAACTAAAGCCCTCATAATTTTTATTTAAAAAAAAAAAATAAGATGAAAAATATTATTGCTTTTCAACAAATTAAGTTAATTTATGGGGTGTACATTCATAGAGTTTTACATAATATATTCATTCATTATACGGAGTACATAGACAACAAAGCATGAAATTAACGAGCAAATTAGATTTAAGGCCATAAAAGGCATTGTTGATTACCACATTATAATAGAGAATCACGTATGGCCATGAGTCATCATAATGACTCCGTCGTAAATAGTTGTATTACCACATTAAATTTCTTTTCGTAATTGGCCTTTTACAATAGGTATTTTTAATTTCTTATGGCAATTAATCAATATTTGCAACCAATTTCTGGTTGTAAAACATGTATTAGACGATTTATATCAAATTTTCACCATCAAACAATATAACGTGTAAATTGGTAGTTGTACGATAATAAAAACTTCGGTGACCTTTTTTAATCGACCACCAAAGAAACATCATCGAGTGAAACTGAGATTTTTTGTATTCAGTGAGACTTGAATCTGAGACCTTCTTTAATTAGTATCAAACTACTTACTAACTCTTGTTGGTAATAAAATAGGTAACATGGAAGCATATAACACTACTATTACGTACTTGTTATATAATATATGTATTTAGTGGATGCCCATTATACCCCTATGATTATCCTAGTATATTCTAGATACTAGGTGTATAATTCTCTAAGGAAACCCTAATTGTTTCCCATGTCTATATATATATATGTATGTACTCCCTTATGAAATAATAATATGAATACATATCTATTCTGTCCTACAAATACTCTCTACTACTTAAACCCTATTTTCTATAACAGTACTATTTTTTTTGGGGGGTAAAACACAATGGGTAACATGTAATAAATTTTCCAAAGATTAATACTACTAGTATATATTCGGTATGAAATTTAGCTCGACTAGCAGAGCACCAATATTTGACTTTATTAGTCTAAAAGATATCATGACTACAATGGATTCTTTAACTAAATTTAATTAGTCGTTGTGATCATGAGAATTTTGCTTATCTTTTTGTATTACTAAGGGTATGTTTACTTCAGCTTAAAATCCGTTCCGTTCAGTTTTGTTCAGTTCTTCTCTTATTTTGCTATTCATTAATCTTTCATAAAAAACTTTCAGTTCAGTTCAGCTCCAATCAATTCAATTCAGTTCAATTTAGCTATTTTCAACTGAAGTAAACAGACCCTAAATAAGTGATTTACAGTTGAAAAAACCTAAAATTCAAAAGTAGGAAAAAGAACAATATACAACTTGATTTAATATAGTTTCGCCATCTTCACCAATAATGCATGCATGAACGATTGAGCATATTACGTATACTGGTCTACATGACTTTTTTTATATAATGGTACATGCCAACTAACTTTTGTTTGCTTGATTGAATTTTGTGCTTTGATACAGTAATACGTACTTTTCAAATTAATATTCATCAGTATCTTACAAAAACAAAGCAGCCATAGCTCATAGTCTTTAGTATACACATGTGAAGGACCAGTAGGATCATCCCACCTTTAATAGTTTAATACACTGATTAGTTATTATGTCTTCAAAAATCATCTGTTAAAAGGTTACGTTTTTTGCTAAAATTTGTACCGAGTAATTTTTTTTGAATACTGCACCGTTTATTTTACTTTGTTAGTTACGAGGTGACGAAGTTTTCATTACGAAAATACTTCAAATGAAATCAACAAAGTAAAATTGAGATATAGTACTTCAAGTATTCAAGTAAATACTACTTCGTAAATAATTATGGTTTTTTGAGATAAAAAATTATAATATTATAATAAATTATTTCACGATGATAGCCATCGGGCCAACAAACCTTCAAAGTACAAGTTTCACTCAAGATTAATAATAATTATAAATTTTAAAACATATGATTTTAATGATTTAATCCATGACCATATTAGCGAATAATAGATCTTGTGATTTTGGGTCAGACAAATTTGCATTGAGCAGTGGTTGGCAATATTCAATCATCTTACGTATGTCATTAACCAAAAAGCTAGGTTAATAAACGTTAAATAATAATTCAAAAACTTTGCTGTATTATCCACTTGAATAATAATATGACCCTCGTTATTAGCAAATTAATAGTAATATTAATATATAGTACGTAATATTTGCAATGAAATAAATAAAATATATGAAGTAGCAAATTGAGTGATAAATTACTAATATACTTTTCGGAGATTCCTGGAAAGGTAAGGGATGTCGAGGGGCGAATATCGTGAGAAGCACTACACATAATGTTATTTCATTTTCTTAGGTTCTTTACTTCTTTTAGGTCAATAGGATAGTGAAGCACGATTATAACAGAGCAGTTAGAACCTAACCATTTCTTTTTTGGAATAGTCGTTAAGAGACACGACAATCTTCGTTAGCCATCCCAAGATTGTGGGCTCATTATGGCTAAGGATAAGTTATACGGGATAATAAAAAGTCAGATATAACTCAAAAAGGTTCATAAAAAATATCGGATAATTAAACTATCTAACTCATTTATTTACCCGAACATATTACTTTATACACTTTACGTTCAAATAGGCTCTTATTTTTTTTAATAGTATAACATTGTCACTTTTATTTTGAACTCACTCGTACATTTATTGTAATTGTAATGTGTACAACGCATGATTTCAACCTTTGACAAATACATAACCTATGAGATTCTAAAAACCTTAAAACTATTAAAGCAAAATATATGAGAGTGAGGAGTAGCTCAAGTGGTAAAAGCTTCCCTCCCGGTTCCAGAAGATCCTAGGATCGATTCTCATCCCCGCTCTTGTGGCTCCCTAGCATAAAAAAAAAAAAGCAAAATATATTTTAAGGTAATTTTAAAAAATTATATAGGAACAAGTTCATTGATTAGGTCAAGCCATGAACTCGGCCATATAAAATATTAAGCTTTAAGAAAGTGAGGCTTTAGCCTTTAATCTTGATAGAAGACAACCATACTTTCCTTATAAAAAAAAAATTCATTGCATTATTTACATTCATTAATTTTAGAAAAAAATGTCAAATAACACTTAAAAAATTTGTCAAATATTTTTAAAGGTGATATTTATATTTCACAAAACGAGTTAATTTAAAAGTGTTAATTGACAACTTTTTTTTTTGTTAACAAATCCTTAGAAGTTGAAATTGTAAACAATGTCGACCAAAAACTTAATTAATTTATAAAATAGACTTAGTATAACTTGAACATTGAATAGAATAAACCCACGAAGAAAAGATCAAGCTCCATTTCGCCAATAAAAAACCATGTAAGAAAAATAAGACTTCCACGAAATATGCAAGTAGCCATCAAATGAGATCTTTTTTGTTCTCAACCAAAGCAGTAACATCTACATGACATAAGCATATAAAAACAACAACTACCCTCGCTTATACCATGAACTTATTCTTCATTGCGACATAAACCTAATTATGTTAACAAAATATTCTTCAATCACCCATTCAAACGATCAATTATAAAAAAAAAAAAAAAAAGGAAAGTTAAAAAATTTCAAAATCAATCAAAATTCAAAAATATAGTTAAAAAAAAATAGACAAGCTGCACATAAATGCTGTCATTATTAAATAAGGAAGTTTAATTTATTTATAACAACTTCAAAACCCACGAGGCCACGATGTTCCAATCCATAGAGATTGTGTATTACAAAAAAATAAAGAAAAACTTTATTATTATTTGGACTCAAACAACTTTAATTCTTCAAAGGTAACCAATCTTTACCCCACATATTATACCATAATATTGGACCACCAAATGATTCCCATTTCCTCAATTCTAATGTTCTCATTTTATTATTATTAGTGTACAAATTACAAAGCAAATTAGAGAGAGTCCCCCTATTAGGACTCTTCCTACAACCAGGCTGACCGCAGCCTTAAAGCGTGTCTCTCTCTCTAGTTTCGACACAAAACACAACGAAAACTTCAGTCCCACTGTCGGTCCAACCCCTAGATCCACCACATATATAAACTTCTCTTAACTTCCACCATTAATACCCCCAGATCTCTCTCTTTACTATTGTAATTATACTTCTAAATTTCATACTAATCATCTTCCATTAGTCAACTAATGGATGTTAGGAAGAGAAGACGGTTACTTAAAACTCCATTACCATTATGGACACATTATATACAGACAAGGTATATCATGCTATGCTTCTGTTGCTTTCTCTTTCTTGTGTATATTAACAAAGGTTTCGGCTTCGGATCCGGCCCATTTCGGCCGGCTCCGATTGTGCCAAAACTGTCAAGTTTTTCATCTACAGCAAGCAAGTCAGTTCAGGATCTGTCAACCCAACGCAAGGTTGGGAGTGAGGCTAGTGGTAGTAATAATAGAAGTAATAGCAGTAGTGATAGTAAAACCATAAGTATTAAAAGTAAAAATAATACCGGTGATGGTGATGGCTTGTTCAGGGGTTTGAGCATAGAGAACAGAGTTTTGTTCAGTGACTATGTTTTGGTTATTGTGTCAGATAACAGCAAGTCCTTACATCTGCAACTTGCTGAGAAAATTGACTGTGTTTATTACACAACAAAGGATGGCAATTCTGCAGAGGCTGCAGAGGAGAAAGGAGAAACAGTTACGTACCCCATTTTGTCTGTGGATGAATATGGAGATGGAAGGTGGATAGTCCGTTGCCCGACACCGTCAGTTAATCATACGGCGGCTGTTGGGCTGCAGGGGCAACCGAAGAAAGGGAAAGGTAGTGGGTGGATGGTGGGGAATAAAGAAAATTCTGCTGTTCAATTATGGGATATGGTGGCGTATGAGGCGGCGTATGATGGGGAAGACATAGCTGCTGTTTTTGTCAAGGGTTTGCAACTAAAGTCAGACAAACAATCAGAGCCAGATCCATTCAAGTGTCAATTTAGGAAGAAGGGTGAGAAACATGCATTGACCACAAAGGCAATCACAGCAGCACAGGAGGTGATCAGGTGTCCTCTGCCTCTTGAATTGAAGGCAAGTCCATGGAAAGATGGCGAAATTCAAGTGACCGTTGACATGGCTACCAAAGTTACTGGAAAATTCCATTTGACAGGTACACAACACCAACTAATACCATCTATAGCAAAATTATATCAAAGCAATAACAAGAACAATGGAAAAGGTAGGCATAATAATAATTATAAATATAATCTTTGTGCCTGTACTATGGTTTGGAATCAAGCTCCATTTATTAGAGAATGGGTGATGTACCATGCTTGGCTTGGGGTTCAAAGGTGGTTTGTTTATGATAATAATAGTGAAGATGGATTAAAAGAGGTGATTAGTGATCTTAATAATGAGAATTATAATATGAGTAGGCACGCTTGGCCATGGATTAAGTCTCAGGAAGCGGGGTTCTCACATTGTGTGTTGAGGGCCAGGGATCAATGTAAATGGATTGCATTCTTTGATGTGGATGAGTTTTACTACTTCCCACCTCCAAAGCCTAGGCAAAACACGACTGTGGTTTATCAGGGACCAAACTCTCTTCAAAATGTAGTGAATCGTATTTCCAAGCGACCAGTAGTGGGTGAAATCAGAACAGACTGCCATAATTTTGGGCCCTCAGGGCTCAAGAAAAGCCCACCGGAGGGGTTGATGTTAGGGTATACCTGCCGACTTAAGAGCGCTGAGAGGCATAAGTCAATAATAAGGCCTGATGCTGTTGATGACAGTCTCCTAAACCAAGTTCATCATTTCAAGTTGAAAAAAGAATTTAAAAAGATAAATTTTCATGCCACAATTCTGAATCACTACAAGTACCAAGTTTGGGATATATTTAAAGCAAAATTCTATAGAAGGGTTTCAACCTATGTTGCTGATTGGCAAGAAAATCAGAACGAAAATTCAAGAGACAGGGCACCTGGGTTGGGGACAGAAGCCATCGAGCCGCCAAATTGGCACCTGAAGTTTTGTGATGTTTGGGATACAAGGTTAAGAGACTTTGTTCTTGCTAACCTGGCTGATCGTAATACAGGGTCGCTTCCATGGCAGAAATCTACTCAATCTTCAAGTTAGAAGTACCTGCACCTCAACTACACACACTTGTACAACATAAACAACACAGTTATTCTTTATTCCCCTTTTCTTTTTTAACCTATTTAATGTGTATGTTTGTAGAGAAGCCCTAGATTAGCTACCAATTTTATTTAGGCAAATTAGAGAGACAAAAATTATCTCTCTATTTCTTTTTTGTGTCTTCCTTTTTCATCTGCTCAAGCATGTACTATTCTGGCACAATTTACTGGATTCATTTGTTATACAGTGCAGTCTTTTGAAACACGCAATGTATCTATCAAACTTCTGACCTGAGTCTAAGTTTATCTAACAGCATACTTATTTGAACATTACATTCAAACTTCTGCATTATGGTTGCAATTCTGAAAACCAACAGTAAAAAAACATAGCTTCGTGAACTGGTTTTGCGAGTTCACTTACACTTGTAGCTGATGTCTGCAATTAGACACATATATTAGACATGGGGATTCACTTTCCTGACTCTAAATTCTTATCTGACAAACTAAGTTGACAAAAAATGTCAGAGATATTGAGTACAGATATACAAAGTCAATAAAAAGAATAATATTATTGGACGATGAAAAGTGTCTTTGATTTCTATTTTTAACTCATAGAGACAAGTAACAATGTGAAGGTCTGGAAGACCACATACATAAAATACAGAAACTTACAGAACGCGGTAATTTACAAAAAGAATTGAGATGAACTATACCATTCAGGCCCTTTGTCATATCTTCTGAGGCTTGGGAATGAGTCAATGACTTCTCTTATGAAATCTATGAGACCTGAACCTGCAGAAGAGAAGTCTTTGCTCACTAGCCCACCCTCATAAAAAAAACATTACTCTGAAAGTTGGATTGATAACCAAATGGGAATGGGGGTGGGGTAAAGATACTTCCACTACTGACAGACTGACAGACATGATAGTTGCCATCACAGACTCACAGTCAATATGCTATAGTAGAATCTCTTAGGTGAGCTGAGAATCTGTGCAGCAGATTGCTTTTAATGGTAAACAATTTTCTTAGCTTAAACATTGTCACGACAGGCAAGCGCAAAATCCATGTAAACCAAATTATAGAACAGTCGTCATCCTAAATTAATCGATTACATATCAGGAACTACAGCATTATCTCTCTACTAGTCTTATTGAGCACATTTCTAATGCTTGGGACCTTCTCTGGTCAGTATGTCTAGGTTTTTCTTAATTACATGAATCTTGTACTAAAAAATAAAAAATAAAAGGCTGGCAATAAAAAATGTTTCCTTTAAATGTTTGAATTTATCTCAGACGTGCTCAAGTGTATGTTGAGCAGTCAATGAATATTATTACCTTTTGTAGAAACTTCCATAGTCCGTACGATATATCAAGAATCATCAGGGTTTCACATTATACATCTGCATCGTAGGTCATCGAGGTATTCCTAGTCTGTGACTTTGTCAACGTAGCATCCAGCTTGTCTCCAATCAAAGATATCCATGCCTGTAACCAGCAACGGAGATTGTTGACTAGCTTATTTCAAGACCATTTTTTTTCTTTAAGCTGGAAGGAAGGTTAATTCTAATCATGTCATATTATTAGACTCCTGCTGCAAGGGACAAATTATACTTGCCTCTGGTCCAGGAAATGTGCAACAAATATTTCATTGCACATTTTCAGGACCGGAGGTAGTACATTATTAGTGCTCCATGATATTGCACATTGTGAATGTGAGTTGGATGGTGACAAGTAGTTGAGGAATCTTAATCACCAAAGTCAATTACTAGCCAGATAACATATGAAAGAACAAAGCCTACAAAACTGACAACTACTAATTTAGAAATACGTGAAAGAAAGGAGAAACGAGAGCTTTTAAGTTAAATTTCCAGAAAAAGAAAAGTCTTGAATCAAAATAAAACATCTACAAGTCATTCCCGCATCAACAGTCATCCTAACTATTCCAAATCCCAATTGAAAGGTTCTTGAATAAAGAAAAATTGACCAAATCCCAAATCTTAATTGTTTGTGCACCGCTCCTTCAGTCCTGACCTCTATTAGAACACCAGGTCAATTCAATTGTTGCCCTTCGAAAGCAAAGTGAACAAGAATGATGGGATGTAAACTAGAAGAAATGAGCAAAAAGGAGCCATAAGAATTTGCGTTACTTCTACAAATGCTATCGTTTTCTTCCCAATAACCATCCTCCACATCACTCTCTCAAATTTAACATCAATTTGTATATTCTGCCATGAATATACAACAGGTGTTGCCAATATACAACACACACATCATCCAATATGATTCCAAACAGTGACTCGAAAATTTATATATAAAGCCTCATTACTTATTATTTGAAATATAAGCTCCCAGCCATTTCCATCTTAAAAATACAACAGGTCTCTAAAAATGTGGGTGACCCTTTTTCCAGCCCATGTATTAAGCATATGAATTTCCAGATGAACACTTTGTTTCTACCCTGGTTTTTCCTTCGCTCAACCTTAAATGTGCCAAGCTGTACACAACCACCACTTTAGGACCAACTCTGCAATACAAGTTTGTGAATATCCAAATGCACACCTGAGTTTACTCGTGTCCAAAATACAAACAAAAACCACAATTGACACAGCAAATGGAAAACTATGTAGCATATAAAGCATACCTGGTCAGCTGTGGAAAATCCCCTTATTGTATCACCACCTACAATTGCAATTCCCTTGTCCCCCAGAGGCTGCAGGATGACGGCCTGTTCAGTTGAAACAGTTAAAAATTACAAGGCTGTTCCCTAAAGCTGATGTCTTGAGCATGAACTTACAGATTATGATCACCCCTCTTCGCAATCAGCATAATATGTATCTGATATTAGGCTATTAGCTTCATGAACGTCTCAGCAAAATTTCATACGGCAATATTATGATAATGTCTATTACTCAGACACAAAGCCTCAACAGATCAGAAACAAAGAAAGACAGATCCACCTGTTGGCCAAATAAGCCAATCAACAACTTTGGGAGTTTGATACGAAATGTAGTGCAAAATGTTAATTCAGTACAGGGTGCATCCTTTTATGTAAGATGAAAAAGTGTCTAGCGAAAGCATTTAATGAACTTTACAGGCACGGCCATTATCAAAGAGCGTTAAAGTTAGTACAGGAGGGGATCCAAATTCAATCGAATTCAAATTAAGCATAAAAGAAAGCTTAGCAATCTGGCTTCAAAACCTATTCATAATACATGCATTATGTTGTGAGAAGTTATCCTTCATCTCTAAACTAGCCTACAAGCAATGTTCTCTTTTAAAATTAGTTCAAACATTTGCCTCTTGGTGATCAAACATCATAAAGTTCACTGTCGTTATAGCGATACATATATATATATTAGGGAGATTTTCTAGGGTTCCCTTAAGATTTCACAAATAATCAAAATACCCTTTCTGGATTGTGACGTACATGAAGTTAATTCCTCGGGAAATTATTGGTGTCACGTGTGGTTATTTCATCTTCGTTTAGCAAACTATGGAATTAATAACAAGGGGTTTTTCTTGAAGTACCCATGAGGTTTGGCCCAAAAGCCAAAATACCCTCTAGGTTTGAGAAAACCATGAGGCACTCCTCAAGTTACTACTGAGCATCTAAATACCTTTAATGATTAAGCCAAAGAAACTGATTTTTTAATATTATTACAGTTGTCTATAAATTGGCAAAATTTGATTTCAAACACTAAAGTTTGAGGATTGTATTTTGCTAAAATAGTTTAGGAAATTTTCTACTGAAATTCGACTTTGGGTGCCCTAATCTTCACTGATGTTTTGGAAGTTCATCTAGGAATTTTGACACACTTCTAAATTTGAAACTTAAGGTATTTGGTAAATGGGGGAAAAAAAAATCCAAAAATCACTTTATTTAACTGTTTACTTAACTTTGTTCCATAAAAATTAAGGGCATTTAAGATATGAAATAGTAATCTCAAGGGTACCTGAGGGATTTCTCAACCACAAGGGTATTTTGGTCATTTGGCCAGACCTTATGGTACCTGAGGAAAAATTCCTAAAACTTAATACCCAAAGTCCCAGACGCATCATGAACCAGCACCTGGTTAAGATTGTAATTTACATGGCCAGCATAATCAGATTTGAATAGCTTAAATGTGACTGTCAAAAAATGGCGCATACAATATTTGACCCACTGCTACAACTACCAAAGGCCATTCCAGCAACCAGCAACCATCAATTATTGCACCAAGTGTCCAGGATATGTATGGGAGTGACAAGAATCTTGTTTGATATAGATTAAAAGGAAATTGGCCGCAATGAAAAATTGACAACTATGGATTGGTTGCTGAAAACAGCGCAAACAACAGGTCATGCAATTCAGAACACCAAATAACCATGGTGGATGTAGGCATGTAGCCGTGCAACTAGCGATATAAGTCCAACTTCTAAGTTTTTAAATTGTCTTAAAAAAAATAGATAAGCATTTTATCAGAAGAAGTTATGTTACTAGTTGCACCCATCATGGTAACATGGAAGCTCAAGACTGAGAAGTTTCATGCAACCAATGCATAGTTCGTGTATAGAAGCCTATTTCTTCTGGATCGAGACTGTACCATCAGATTTATTAAAGAAGGAAACTTGCTTCACATAAGTTAAATCTTCAACCAGACTTGTCAAATTGCTACACAGATTGAATCTTTCATCAGACCTATATAAGGACTCTTCTCTAGTCATACATAAAATGATACAACAACTGATTGCACCTAATTCAAGTCATACGGTAAATAACATTAGCAAAGAAGATGGTACAAACCTGTGTGTTAGCTGGCAAAAATGGTAGCTCAGACTTGCCTGGGTACAGAGCAAGATTTGCTAAGTAGCTCTCTGCGGACATAAGTAAGACTAGTCAATCAAATAATTAAGCTCTAATCATGGTCTCTTCCTTCTGGAAATTACAGAATTCAGCAACCACGAAACAACTCTTATAATCGCTGAGGGATCATACGTGCTCCAGATTTCTTAATGCTTCTATAAAGTGAGCCTTGAATCAATTTTGTGGCATCCACAATTGCTGCTTCGCCACCTACAGATGATTCAGCTGCCATGCCAATTTGACAGATACAACTGCCTTCATAGATAATGACCAAGGACCTGCAGCATGTGACAGCCGAAAGAGATTGCCAGAACCTGAAAAAAAGGAGAATCGTGATTGAGTACCAGACCAAATCACCTTTACAATCCGAGCTTTCAACCACCAAATTAGAGTGGCAAGGGTTATACAGTTTATAGGCAATATTTCAATCTAACTCCATGTGATAGCAGAGAATGGGATGTGTGAAAATGATTTTCAATAAAAAAAACTTCACATGTTTCTGGATATAGAGACAAGTTTTCTTTTGTTATTTTTAAATCATACGATAAATCCGAAAGAAATAAAGAAAATTGCGTAAGAAAATGGATGGAATTCCTCATAAATTTAAGCACCATTCCAACTCAGAAACAGCACAATTGAGGAGATTAAGAGAAATCCAGCTACATTCTACCCCTTCAGGATCCACCTGAAATGGAAGGAAACTGATGATGCATTGCTATGTGCACTCCACATAGTAAAACAAAAGCATAGTTTCTAAGAATATCACAAGCAATCTTCATTCAGATATTATATTATGATTGTATGAACAGAAATCCACACCTTGGCAATAGACTTTGGACGGATAGAAAGCCATACAAGACCAGCTAAGATATTTGTAACAGCCAGTCCAAGAGCCAAAAGATCTGCCCTTGATTGTGAGCTGCATAAGAGAACAATAAGGTAAAGGAGATATATCATACCCTAGTCAGATAATATTCAAAATTAGATGGTTCTGTCTTTAAATGAGACATATGCCCTTGATGTATGTATACATCAGAAGAGTAAGGGTTAGTTAAATGTCAAAGAATTAACAATAAATAGAAGATAACCGGTTAATTAAAATGTTAAATGGCAAAGAATTGACAATAGAAGAGGAACGGTTATTTAAACGACAAAGAATTAACAAGAGAAGTAAAGTATAAAAGTGATATCTTGAATATGATCAAAGCTAGGAAAACCTTATGAATTGCTTGGGCAAAAGAAAATGCAGAGTAAGAACGGGAAGGGGAACTCTCTGTGCTTGGATAAAAGGTTGGAGGAAGGTTAACAAACACTTATTACTCCAATAATGGAGAGCGACAATGGAGCTTCATGTCCTTCCTCCATTCCCTTCCCCTCCCTCTTCCTTGTTTTCCTCTCCAATTCATTTCTATTCTAAGTTGGTATCCAAACATAGTGTTAATGTAAGCTTTTATCGTACTAACCTAATCCCATAGGTTCTTCTAAACTATCATCAAAGTGGGTGTGAGTTGTTAAAATAGAATGCTTCAGAAAAGGGAAATTAAGAGTTTGCATCCATCTTATCATTTCAGGACGAAATAATCGACATATAACAAACTTAAATAGATTAAAAGTCATTTTTTAACCTAAACAGCAACAGATTGTCACTATTCCAAACCATCCATCATAAAAAATCCTTCCAAATTCTTACATAAACTTAAGGAAGACTCAAACAAAATTTTTACAAAAATCCTCAGCAAAACCTGCTTCAAGCATACTCTCGAAACATATTCACACTACCACTACTATCATCTTGCCACCTTTTGTCCTCCAAACAACACTCATATTCCATTTACTCCATTGCTCTCCCAATTCTTCCTAGTTCAAATTTTCTGCTTTCGCTTCGAATTCAAAATGCCCACATACACAACATTCTGACCTAATTCGCACCGTTTTGAAAATCCACAACTTTTAACCTACAAAACTCCTTGAATTATCAATTACAATACCAACCTTCAACGGATACTATCATCAATTAATACAAATTTACAACATAATACTATTTTTCATCCATGCAATCATATATAACCCTAATCAAACACCAGTAACACTAATATCTAAGCCATATTTAACCTAATTCATCAACATTAACAACAATTTCAACAACAAACTGCCGGCAAACTAAAAATTCACAAATTTCAAGCAATTCAAAATCAAAACACAACAAAATCAAAATCAAACAGAAAAATTTAACAAATTCGAAAAATAATCGGAAAAAAAAAACAATTGAAAGCAAAATTACCTGCTAGCGTCGGCAACAGGAGCAATGCCAGAAACAGCGCGATTAAGAAGAACAGCGAGGAGAGAGAAACCTCCGACATAAATAGGCAAACTTCGAGAGAAATCGTCGTTGTTATAAACGAAGTCAGCAATCAAATTTCGCTTAGGTTTTGGTCCTTTGTATCCTTCTGACTACAATAAAAACTCCATTTTTGTGTCAGAAAAAAAAAGTTGCAGAGAAAATCTAAGACAGAGAGAGGAGAGAGAAAATGTAGTCGTACTTGAAGAGAGTTGGAAATGGAGGATTTGACGGTGAAAAAGCGCGCGAAAGTAGGAGGATGAAGATGAAGATGATGAGGTTTGAGAGGGAGTTTAGGAGTGCAGTAAATGAGGTGACGATGATGGAAGAGAGTTCCCGCTTCCATGGTTATTATTTGGGTATGAATGAATTAATGAAAATATGAAATGTGTCAGTGTTTATGAGAGTGAGTAAATTATGGTTGGGTGGTTGGTTTGGTGGTTGTGTATTGATGTGAGACCATGGGTGGCTACCGGCTCGGCACTTGGATAGGGTTCGGAAGGTTTGGCCGTTTGATAGATTTGGGCCGTGTGTCTTACCGTGTTTGATTATTTAGTTATGTTTGGTCAATGGTGAATACATTGTTTTGAGTTTGTAGAGGGTATTCGTTGTTCCTTTTATTTTTTATACTATTGTACCATTTGAATTGAGAACTCTTGTTAGTGTACAAAATAAATAGAAGAAGTATAAGAAATTAGATTAATTACAATAATTCATAGTAGTAAAAAAATAACCGTTCTTGATACTTTAACGGTAACAGAAAATTTTGAAAAAGATGTGCTAAATATTTTTTTTTTTTATATTGTAGTCATGAAAAAAACTCAAATTAGTACAATATTTCAACCGAAGTGTATTGTGATTTTTATTTTTTGAATCTCCTATTAATATTAATGCTCATAAACTTTTAAAAAGGTAAAGGGGTACCCTTTTATAACAAAACAAGGAGACCGTTTTACAAGGTGTTTTTAATTGCACGATGTTAATACTAATTACATCCTCTGTTTTCCTTTTAGTTTTGACAATTTAATGTTTGCATTTATTGAGATACTTTTTAGCTTCTAACAATTGCAATTGCCGAAAAATACATCGATAAAATGATACTAAGATACTAATCCGACTAAACGGTCACTATCTTATTCTTGTTAAATTTTGACATTCGCTAAAACAAGTTTTTCATGTAGTAGGTAGAATCTGTTGCAAGTATTGTGCTACATCTAGAAATGGCAAAATTTTCGAGAATTGCGATACAAATGTAGTAACAAAGCTTCCAACCTTTCATCATTTTTTTGGATTCTACTATGGTTGCACTCATTCAACTTCTCCACATGCCACACTGACGTCTTTTCTAAATGACCGCCATAAACACAGGTACACAACGTCACAAATATAGTTTAGACACTTAAGTGACCGAACCACTTTAATTCGTTATAAAATTTACAACAAATGATGGAATCAAGCTTCCAAACCGTACAACCAGCCTCCTCACTTTCTGAACAATTCAACTTTTGAAAACACATTTAAGCATATTTACTCATGTTCAATAAATTTAAATAAGCTCGATTCAAATAAGTTCAATTTTCATAGACCAAAGAAAACACAATTGTAATTAGTTTCGAGTTTCGGCTTCATGTATAGGGAGTACTTGCTATAGATGTCCCCTGAGGAGTTCCTTATCTTTGGTCTTTATCAAAGTTTAATCGTCCTGCGAATGTTGAACATATATTCTCCAAATTTTATAAATATTGGCATGAATCACATGTTCCATTTAACAAGGGTCAATAAAAACTTTATCACCATATATAACGCTTCATCAATTCATCATTAGTTTTTCCAAAATGAATTCACCTTTTGAAAAATCATTTAAAGGATTAACTTTTTTTATCTAATTTTGGATATTGATATTGACAACTCTCCCTTATTTTAATAATTTGGAGGGTCAGGAACATACAAACGACAAGAGTACTTCAAAAATAGTGATAATACTAACATTATTATCGTTGTCTCAAATTTATGGATCGATCTAAATGTATGTTGTGGATTTGTTTGGCAAAAATATGTAGAATATATTGAGCTATCATCTACTATTAGACAATAATTGTTCAATAATATATGAAGTACGGAGTACGTGTTAGTGTGTTACTAAAATGAACAATGAACTATTAAAATTCAATAGTGACGTTGAGCATGCATACATGTGCATGATTTATTAGGCTGTAATAGAGTAATATAAAGGTGATAATTGTAATTGCAATTCCGTAGATTGTAATACGATTCTCATATAATTATAATACCAATGCGTTGCTAGATTATCTTCATATAATGGTAAATGTTGAATAGTTGAATGTGTATATATAAAGGGTATATAATGTATTGTGGCTCACCTAGTAAATAGTTAAATACTATAGCATGCCATAAGGCGGATCCATGATTTTTTATCTTAGGGGTGCAAAATTTTAATATTCGACACTTCGATAAATAATGTTCCTAAAACTCACAATATAGGATTTGTTGAAGTGTTATATGATGAACATTGTCAAAGTCGAACAAACAAAGCAACAATTGAATATTTAGAGGGGTGCTACATACTTTCACTCTACTATTGCATGAATTTACATTAAAAAGTGTAAACATTGACAAGCCATTTAGATTTAATCAAACAAATGACAAATCTAACAATTATATTGCTATAAGTAGGTGCTATATATTTCCAAAAAAATAAGTTATGATATTTCTTTGTACTTATCTTTGGTATAAGAAAAAACTCATATCAAAATTATAACTCATGTCAGATAAGTTTCCCTTCTTTGTACAATAATTTTGACAGATATATATTAAGAAGGGAAATTATAATAACTCAGTAGGTGCCATATAATTTTCTTATACATCATACAGTAACTCAAAACTTATACATCATATAATTTCCCTTCTTAATTTTGACAAAAACTCAAAATTTCCATGAATTTGTTTAATATCTGTGTTTAAAGTTATCACTATATCTAACTTAATTACCCTCGTTTATAATTTAGTATTTTATATTAAAAAAAAATTCTTCATATTGTTTTCCAATGATAGATTATTTTTGTTGGAGTATTTTATATGATGTATTTTCATATACTACCTCTGCCACGATTTATTTACAACAAATATTATTTTATACCTCACAAAATATTATTTTTGTTGCAACTAAATTGTGGCGGAGGTAGTATAAAATAAATAATAAATAATAAAATTATTATTATGTTATACTCCGTAGTATTATATATTTCAAAATATTTTAAAAGAAAATTGATTATACTCATAGTAAAATTAATTATATAATTTATAGTTAATTTAAAAATAAAAATAATCTACATTTTTTTATGAAAAATTATCAAGGTATAAGATATTTATTTTGCTTACAATATTAATAATGAATTTTTAAATTTGTTAGTCGTAAACTGCACACACACACTATACTAGTGTATATACAATATAAAATTTATAAAACTATCTTATAATGAATTTTTAAATCTGTTAGTTGCAAATTGCACATGTTTGTTGAAAAATTCTTTTTGGAAAGAAGGTAGAACTATCTCAAAGACACCAAAAAGAACCTTTTCCTCCCCTAACAAAGTGTATGGGTATCAAAATGTTAGCTTAATATAATATTCATAGAACAAAATAGTCCTTGCTAAACAATCTTACTCTTTAATATGATTATTATATACTCTAAAAAGCACATATAATATATGTTATTGGTGGATTGACTAGTAGAGCAGCCATTAATTTCAAGAAATACTTGTTAGGCTATTATTTAATATGATTATAGCCAATAATTTGACCATATTTGGGGCTAAGTAAAGTGAGGCACCACTATTTTGGACGTCAAAATTGTATGGACTGCAAAGTTTGTTGGCTAAAAGTTGGTTGCTTTAGGTTAAGTGGGGAACACGTGCACCCCAATGTGTCAAAAGTTACAATACTAATACTATGTGACCACAATTTACAACCACCTTATATGAAGTAAGATTAGATGGCTCATAGAATTGAACAGAATGATTGAAAACAATTAGCAATTTGTTTAAGGACATGTTGTGTCAAAAGCATGATGGTTGAATGCAAATGTCTGTTTTGAATCTGAATTGATTGGAGCCCCTAAGGCCCTAAGATCAAGTTTGAAGGATACTAAAAGTCTACAAGAAAAAAAGTCGAATAATAAACAAATCGAGATATATTTAATGAAGTGAGAAATGAATATATATATATATATATATGATAAAATCAATAATTGTTTGCCAAATGAATACAAATATGTTGGAATAAAAATACCAATCTGTGTATTAATAAAAAATTAGTCATGTTTTCATTATATGTAAATTCAATGTTTCGAACCACTTAAGAGCCTATTATAGTTCATTCAATTCTAAAATCAATAATCATCCATCCTAAATTGATCGAAAGTAACTATAAAGGTCATAACGCATAAGAATGTAACCCCTACATGTTAACATTAACAATCATTCGTGCATATGATTAATCAGTTGTAGATTAAATCTGATCTCAACAGTCAACTCGTATATATATTGAGTGAGAGGAAAAAGAAAATTGTTCAAAGTATTCAATGGGACAAAGAATGGATATACAATTGCAAGTTTGTAAGGTGGATTATATGGGATCTCCATAGCACACAAACCACCAATCCACCAAAAGAAAGAAGCATAACTGCATAAGTAGTAAGGCCCTATTTATTTCAATTGAAAACAGCTGAACTGAACTGAATTTTTTTAATGAAGGATTAATGAGTAGCAAAATAAAAAAAGAGTTTAACTAAACTGAACTAATTCTAAGCTGAAGTAAACAAAACCCTAAATGTATGCAATGAAGTGTGATTAGATTAGTAGTACTGATACACTTTGAGACAACCATAAATGTCGCTTTCATACAAAATCATAAAAATATATCTATGCAACAGAGAATATGCTAAACTAACGGTGGAGACTAGAGAGCCATTCGTTTATTCCCACCATTCAATTTAATTTGTTTTGTTAAATATGGCTCTAAATTACTTCACTTTTTCTTATCTTTTCCATGGTTTCTCTACTTACAACCAAACATTTCTCCAATGATTCTCTTGACTCTTCCTTATCATAAATGATTCAACAAAAAATGATGAGAGTGTTACATTAGCTACAACAAATAGTCAAATACACATGTAACATTTAAGTTTTCTTTTAAAGCCAAAATTACATACGGAGTAATTTTAACCTTACCTAGTTAATAATTACTTGTGAAAATTATGGTGATCAATTGTAAATTTTCTTCCTTTAAGTTGGTTTCAATCTAATCCTTTTTGCTACTACTCCGTAAGAGTGAGAATCATTTATACGAAGATGCGTAAATATGTGGACACCAATTATATTACGGAGTAGTTGGTTTAAGTTTTAAAAGGTTGAAATTTAAAGTTTTGATTGTGATCAAATCTCTTTTGTTCTACTCCGTACAACATTATCATTGGTAGTTCAATATGTAATAAAAAATAATTAATTATTACTAAAACAATATAAAATATTGGTTAATTGATATATAATCGGAATAAATTAAAGACTATATTTCATTGCATGTACGAGAAAAGAACCAAAGAATATTTTTCTCAACCTATCATCCTTTGTCACCCTCTAACATTTATTTTATTATTCGATTAGTCCAACATAAATTTATTAATTAATCTTCATTTATATACTCCCTTCTTTTTAATTTTTTTATTTCTTATGTGATCCTAGAATATATAAATGAATAATTCTCCAAAAGTACGTACCATACATATGTCACTTGTATACCAAATCGAAATTTAGGTTACTTGACCGTTGATTGTGAATGTTTGATGACAACACTATGATGATGATTGTGATAGTACGTATTGTCATTAGCTTATTGATCGTTAATGTATTTATCGTGTATTATTAGTACACTAAACTATATGTATGGTGGGAGACAACCCAAATTAACATGATCTAGCTAAAAAGTAGATGATGGAATGTCCTTATAAAACTTCGACCTCATTAATCATCATGCATGTTTATTGTTTAATGATGAAGGAAAATTGTTTTAGTAAGTATATTTGGACCATTAAAATTTGCACATTATTCTCAAAACAACATATTGGTGGTTTTATATGGGAAGTTGGGAACTCTAGAAATCTAGTGACAAGTTTGATAGTGCTTATACTTTTGACTTTGGATCTTGATATGACTTGACAATTAATTTATTAATCTTAAGTGATGTGATCAAAGCTCGTCAAGTGTTATTTCAAAATGATGGAATTTTTATTAATTTATTATTGCACTTTCGCTAATTTGATCATTAAGTACTAGGCAAATATATTGAAATTGTTAGGATGAAATAAAATCTAATATGTAGTATTTCTTCTATGTCTCGAAATGTTTGCAGCGTTGGGAGGGTTTTACTTTTAAATTTTTTGGTTAGATAACATTAATGAGAGATCAAAAAAGTAGTAGGATCAATTAAAATATTTGTGAGAGAAAAATTACAAGCCAACATACGAAAAATAACAATGTGAGAAAATATTGTTAGTTTTTTTAGACAACCTAAAAATAAAAACATTGTAATATTTGAAAAATTGAAAAGCAAAGTTTAGTAAGCAGGGTCATTCACTTTCACATTATAGATTTATGAGTAATGACTTTGTAGAAGATATCAAAGGCACTTCATCATGACTTTAATTTGGCTTTGCCAAAGGACTGAAGTGACTTGTTGCCAAAGGAATATGCTTAAAAAAGTTGTTGCCACATCTCTTGGTGGCAAAGATGGATCACACCATATAAATTGAATGATACTCATGTTATTCTTCGATCAATAATTTGAAAATTGGAAAAGTTTCATTTAATTAACAAGAGGCAAGATCGTATAAAACTGCTTAAATTATATTATTATTGCCATTTATTACCGTTCCTTTTTAATCTAGCACGTTAAAGCAATTTAGTAATTTGACTTCCTCATAAATTTAGAAAACGTATGCATTGAAAGAACAATGATCTGAAAATTTTCAATGACTAGATTTCATAAGCTTAACAAGTTTGCTCATCAATTGATCGAACGCACGCAATCCTAAAAGTTAATTTAAAGATTTTTGTCGAGTTTGAACTATAATTAACCTTAGACTTATTGGCTACTCCAATTAACACCCTACTTTTATATAATGACTGGATGCATATCTCGATACACCCACATTATTAAACAAAATTAAAGTAGCACCATCGTATACGTTGAATAACACCAAGAAGTCAAAACAAATTTGTAACTGTGAAGCAAGTAAAAGCAAGTTGCTCATTTTAGATATAAGATGAGCTGAATTCTTCCATAGTTATGGAATATGGATAAATATAGTACGAGTAGATAAGTTAAGTTTTATACTTATGCTTGATTTATGTAAGATTTGAATTGTTCCACTTGGCAAATAATGAGTAAGCCTGCAATTGGCAGCCACCTAACTAATCTATCCAAACACAAACAATCACGTAACGATGATTACCAGTTTCTGGTCAAGTATATCACTACTATATCCGATAGCCTTGGAAAATGTGATCTTTGGAATAAATATCCGCAACCACGACAAGGGCCTGTTTACTTCAGCTTAAAATCCATTCAGTTCAGCTCCGTTCAGTTCATTTTGGTTCGCTTCGGTTCATCTCTTCCCTTATTTTACTATTCATTAATCCTTTATAAAAAAACTTTCAGTTCAATTCAACTATTTTCAGTTGAAATAAACAGACCCGAAGTACACTTGGCGAATTTTTTTTAACCCTGATCGTGTAGATTAATAGGTCCGGATCCTCTAGAGTTCTACTAAAATGTTTTGGGGTGACTAAATAACATTTAAATGTCATGCAATAAAAAAAAAAATCTTTACTTCAATCTTAATATTGATTGCTCAAAACTAGCTTCTTTAAGTATTGCTATTGGTTTCTTTAAGTATTGATAATTGCACGAGCAAAACATACTTATGAGTTACACTCAATTATTTTTGTAGAAGCCCTTGCCCTCCGCGAAATCTACTTTGTCTATTTTAAGTATTAAGCATCTAATAATTGAAGGTGATAATCTTAGTGTAATTAATGTTATCCGTTGAATTTGATGGATTTCTTTGAAAATATATAATTTAATCTAAGATTTTATATATTGATCTTAATTGGTTTGATTCTGTTTCTAGCTATTATGCACCGTTTTCGTAATCCAAATGAAGTAGCTGATTTTTTAACACATGAAGGTCATAACCAATGATGAATTTCTAGTTTAGCCCATTTAATCCTTCTTTTTCTTTGGACATCCAGAAGGATGAGATTGGTTAGCCCATTTTAAGATGCTAATTAACCGATTTTCTTTCCTAATAAAAAAATATACAACAAAAAATCACAATGATTTGGGTAATTATGTATGATGCAATTTCTCAAATTGTTGTATTTCTTTTTCAGCTCCCAAATATTGATGATTTAACTAGCTATAAATTTATATCATTAAACAAATTAAAAAGAATTAATAGATGTAAAGTAAATCTATTATGCAAAAAATAGATTTAGCTCAATCTAGGAGTAGTTCATTTCTTTATAAAAAAAAGTGAGCTAGAAAAACATTAAATCTAGTTCAAGATAAAAATAGGTAAGCAACTCAGCACCATGCATGCTTTTTAAAGTTCAAATTGTATTTACTTATATTTACTGTAAGTGTGCAATAAACAACTATACCCAATTATACTAGTTTGATACAAAAAATGATGTAGTAATAATATGTTATTAAATTTATTATTTGCTAATTTAATTATAATTGTACTTACCTTTTTAAAAACAAAACACCAGAATACGAATAATGGATTGGAAAATAAGAAGAAAAGCGCATAAGTACAATAGCAATGCACAACTTAAACACTTAATATAAAAATTAATTGTTAATTTAAAAATAATAGCTTATTAATATTTTTATAATTTTCAAAATAAAATTTATAAATTATTTATATTTTTAAACTACGATAATCATACTAAGTCATGCTTAGCTTTGAGCCCAAAGTATATATCAAATATAGTGGCATATGTAATTTTGCCCCTTTAAAAAATTCATAAAATTAAAATGAAGTAATATAATAATTGAAGTATAATTAATTTTGTTAGAATATTCAGTAATATAATTGCTTTTGTAGATTTAGATAAAGTAGGTAAAACCATTTTTTATGTAGATTAAAAGTGATTATATGTTTATATTTTAATAAGGAAAGTAGGAATTAATAGTTGTTTTAGAGCACTAACATTGAGACTTTCATATTGATTCTCCAATGATATATATACTCGTATATATCTATTGTCTTTTAATTATAGGCAAAATTAGTTAAATTTTTTTAAAAAGAACACAACTAGAAAACTTGTTGGAGAGATAAACGTTTGTTAGTCTATTTTGGTAAGAGATCGATTTTGGGAGTGTCTTGAAGAAAGAGAAAGTTTAGATTAAAATGAGTTTGAAAATAATCTTAGAGATTGATTGATGTTGGTTCTAATGGGGTACATGGATGATTGAAAGAAAAAAAAAAATAACAAAATAATATTAAAAAATAATTATTTATGGGAAATTCCTAGTCAATCACTTGATTTGCATATTAAGCAAATCGATCAAGTGGCAATTTTGTAATTTTTCATACATTAATTGATTAATTCTTTCTTAATGTTTTATACTCTCTGTTCCCTATTATTATTGACGGTCACTATTTACCCTCTCATTTTAATATATGATATAATAATAGTGGTGGTGTCAAATTAGGGGTAATAATTGATGAGAGAAACAAGTTGTAACTAATATAAGCTTATTAGTGGGTGGTGTGTGGGGTCCATTTTAATAAAAAAATATTAAAAATCTAATAAAGTTGTAATGTAAAAAAAAATATGTAAAACATAGAGAAACAAGATATGTAAAGAAAAATGGGAAACGGAAGGAGTACTTACATTACGAAGTACAAGTTAAAGTGTCACTTGATCTGCTATGATTAATGGCTATAGTTAATTAGGAAGGATAAATTATCTAATAATTTAATGCAAAATTTCCAATAATATATAAGATCTGAATCTGTACCCAGGAACACAAACGATAAGAAAATCAATGCTTAGTGCCAAAGTATTAAATATACTACCAAATATAATTTTATCTTATATTATTATTCTGTCTTTGTCCTACCATTTCATTATTATTAAATTTTATTATAATAATAATATTATTATCTCACAAAATCCACAATCGTACGAAACTTTCTTTTTCATTTACCTCTTCTTTTTCTTTTCCTTGTTTAAACAATAACATTCTATTTTGTGCTTATATATACCAAACGAACCACCTATATACCCGAAGTTTCCTCTGTTATCATTCACATTTTTTCCAACCCTTAATCCAAATTCCAAACCCTCAAATATTTACGATTTTTCCACCACCGAAAAAAACAATATGGCGGTACCGCCGACAAAAACACAACGTACATGCTCACAGTGCGGCAATAATGGTCACAACGCTAGAACATGCACGGAACTCTCTTCTTGTCTAGCGTCTAAGAATACGACTATGACCACGACCACGACCACGAGCTATACTAATAACACGACAACACAAACAACACCACAACACGGGTTTATGTTATTTGGGGTTCGATTAACGGCCACTACAGATGGTTGTTCCTCTTCGTCGTCTCCAACTCTTTCAAATTCGCCTACTTCAATTTTTAGGAAAAGCATGAGCATGAATAATCTTTCGCAATATGAGCAACAAGCGCAATTGCCACTCGATCATTCTTGTTCTAATAATAATAATAATTTTGTTAATGATAATGTTTGTCCTACCGGATATGCTTCTGATGATGCTCTCCATGTTTCCGCTAGTCGTAGTCGTGAGCGTAAACGAGGTATATATTTATATGTTTGATTGAAGGTATATATTTTTATGTTTTATTGAATTTTATATATTTATATGATGAAATTGAATAATTATTGGATGTCTCTTGATACACATGGATAGATGGCGAATGTGGCATAATTGGAGGTGGTTTATTAATTACATGTCTCATCTTGGCCATAAAAAAATGTCTCATCTTGAAAGGAGACCGGCCATAAATCATAATATGTTATTGATAATTTGGCATACTCCTTGTATAACCAAATTATTATGTGTTCAATTTCAATAACTAATTGATTATGTGTTCAATTTTATTTTTTAAAGTTAGCTTCGACTATCAGTTTGACCAAAGTTTTTAATTTAAAATTATGTAAGGTTTAGATTTTTAATAGGAGGTTTATAGCCCTTGCTAGGTTTTAATTGAACTCGATAAAAAATGACATAAGCAAAATAATTTACTTCGTAGTTTACAAAGGCAAAAATTGTTAATTTCGGGTAGTTTATCATTTAATTTTTTTAATCCACTTACTTTGAGAAGGTAGAGGGTACCATTTCTGGTGCATATTTCACACAACTATTATTATCTTAGTGTTAATATTCTAAAATTTAAATAAACTGTTGTGTGTAGTTGACATGTTTTCCTTACTTGGATTTTTGTAGCTAATTCGGACATTATTTTTATATACATCAATTGAGTTTTATGATGTAAGTTTGTTTTGCATTAAATTCTAGGAGTAAAGCCCTGTTCTCCTCGTCTTACTTTTACTTATTTTTTCAGTTTAGCAAAAATAAGTTCTGTTCAGCAAAAATAAGTTCAATTCAGCAAAAATAAGTTCAGTTAAAAAAAATGTATATGTATTATACAAGTTAATTTGTACATGGATATTATATGTGCAAATTTTTTTAAATGATAAATTATGATATAAAAACAGTACAATATAATTTTAAAAATATTTAGGTAGCATTTTCAAAGAGAATATGTATTGCATGGAAATAATATGGAAAAAAAATATTTACATATATTGATGGAAAATTGGAAATATATTTTTTATATGAAAATAAATATATATTAATATAGATATATGATAATATTATAATACATGGAAACTATATGATATTAAAATGAAGATGATAAAATATTGTGCATGACTTTGTCCATAAGATTTTTGAAATTTGAAGGGAAAAATCAGATTATATATAATTTAGAGATTATAATAAATCAATTATTTTCACCTAAATAATATTCAATTATAGTATATAATTGCCCTATAATTTTAATTAGAATAAAACAAATTCAGCAAAAATAAGTTCAATTTAAGTTCAGATCACCAAAAATAAGTTCAGATAAACAAAAATAAGACAACAAGAACAGGGTCTAAATAAATATAAAATGACGATCTTATTTTAATATTGGTATAATGGTGTAATTTTTAGGAACTCCGTGGACGGAGGAAGAGCATAGGCTATTTTTGATGGGGTTGAATAAGGTAGGGAAAGGAGATTGGAGAGGAATTTCGAGGAACTTTGTGAAAACAAGAACACCAACACAAGTTGCTAGCCATGCTCAAAAATATTTTCTCCGGCGAAACAACATCACCCGGCGACGACGGCGATCGAGCCTCTTTGACATCACCACCGACGCAGTAAGTCTACTTTTTTAGTTTTATCTATTGACAACTTTGCTTAACATAATATTTTTGATGAAATCATGTAGGGATCCACATTTTGGACCCTTTGTATTTGGTAGGAAGTAGCTTTCCATAAAAAGTTAATTAATTAATTAATTCCTTTTTTTGTGAAAATTAAATTAATATAAGTAGCTCACTAAGTTTGCGTTGTGACAATTCTAATTTTTTGATTATCTTATAAAATTTAGAGTTTTTTTTATTGATATTTATTAAGTAATATTGCAAATTTTTTCGTTTCATAAATTTAATAATCCGGATGAAATAAAAATTAAGTTGTATACTTCAATACGTAAAATTGTAAGGGTCTATTTACTTCAGCTTAGAATCAGTTCAGCTGTGTTCAGTTAAAGTAAACAGGTCCTAGGATATAAATATGATGCAATAATATAGAATCTGAATCATATTATCAATTACAGTTTATATCAAAGTAGTCAATATTGTTTTGTCCATGTCATTGAATAGCAACGACTTTTGTATATCTCACGTTAGAATGAATGCACTATAATAATTTGTATGATTCTAAAAAGTATGTTGTGAAACAAAATAGCGAATTTGTAACCACAAATGTATCTTGCTTTGGAAAAGCTTGCTTCAATTAAGCTACTTAACACTATATTGTTAACCATGTGTTTTTTGTTGATTTGAAATTATTATAGGTCAAACATTCATTAATCGACAATCAATTACTCGGACAAGATTCAAAATCGCAACTTAAAACAAGTGCAACATTTGCTACCCCTTATCCTCCTACATTGCGACCGATTTCAACTAATTACAACCGTTCAATTCCACTACTTCCGGTCCCACCATCATCAAAGATGGCAAGTCTTAATCTAAATCAATCACCAACAATGTCATCAACATCAAACTATAGCACTAGTACAAAAGAAAGAGAATGTGAACCGTTCCTTGCACTCAAGCTATCACATGAACCATCGGATGAGGAATCATCAAGGCAATCCCCTACATTTGGAGGGTTTAAAGGAAATGGAGATAATATTATTAGTGTTGCTTGAAAGAGAATAAATGCAATGATTATTATTAATGATTGTCATTATGATGATAATGATAGATTAAATTTGTTGGGATTGTAAAGAGGGGTGGTGGTTTATCTTAAAGTATTTTAAAGGATGAGATAAGTTATTTTTGTTTTTTAGGATCATATCATCATACTTATATTATTATATATAACATATACTCGTGTGATTAGTCAAATGATGTGATCTTAGATAAGATTTTGGGGAATTTTAATAGGTGATTAGGTGATTCCTTTTGGGTGTACAGGGTAAGAGGTCCAAAGTGATGAAAATGTGTGGACATTAGTGGAGAAAACATCGTTTTCTTGGTATTGTTTTCAGTTTTATATCCAATCTTAATTTTGTTTTTGTTCATTTGTTTTTTTTATTGGTAGGATCTTGTTTATTACTTTCGTGTCACATCATCCTCATACATATACATTAAAATTACTTCTATTACACATTTAGTATATCGGTTTCACTTCTCTTAAGTTTTGACTGATTAACTTCAAATTTATGAGTTTTTACCATAAGTTCACAACATTTAACACGACAAGCTTAATTATTATGTCTCACACGTTTGCCGTGAGAGACGAGATCCATTTGTTGTTATAGATAAAACTAGTACCGACTAATTTTATTGCTTCTTTAAAGTTTGATAATGTAGTAATATGTGGAGATGCTTGTTGGTTGATAGGATCACGTTCAATAGCAAAAAACCATTCAATTTGGTGCAATGTGTTCCCACATTTGATGCAACTTGCAACTTAGCATCAAGAGTTGGTGCTATCAATGTAGGCCAATGACCTCACTAAGAAAGAGACTTGGTAGTTTGTACTATTGGCTTATATGCTAGGCATGTTTTGTCCCATGGTTTTTAGGCAAGGAAAACACCCGTGAGATTCACCACTTGTAAGTTGAAGCTTTCATATGCTTAACTAAGACTATGATATAAGGTTCTAATTCTTTTTTTCATGAATAATTAGCCAATTAACTTGACTTATCTGATCAATTGCTTAAATTTAAATTTTTTAAAATTAACTTTTGTCTATTGATGTTGGTTGTTTATTGGTTGAGACACTGGATTTGCATAAAACTATAGATTGTATTTATTAGCTTATATTTGTAAAATACAAATAAATTAAAGTATATGACGTGCCTCATCACTTCGACTTATTTTATAGTTCAACAGAACAAAGTTTTATATATACCTGGTGTACACGAATTTAGAGTTATACTTTTTTGTGTTTCAGTTTCCATAAAACCAACTCTCAAGTTATACTTTATTGGATTCGAGTTACATTTTTTTGATTTATAGTTAGGACTTGTTTACTTCAACTTAAAATCAGTTCAGTTTAGTTCAGGTCCGTTCAATTCAGTTCGGTCCAGCTCTTTTTTTATTTAGCTACTCATTAAACCTTCATAAAAAAAAAACTTTCAATTCAATTCAGCTGTTTTCAGCTAAAGTAAACAGACCCTTATTTTAAAATCAGTTTAAGTTATCATGCACCGACTTATTTTTTAATGATATAAAACTCAATTTTAATGGATAAATATACCTTATTATGCCATGTGCAAAAGTTAGTTGTTCTTCTCTAAAATAAAAGGCGGTTTGTTCCAAATATTCAATTAAATTTATATAATTTTAAAGTTATCAAAAATTTAATTATAGTTAATAAAATGTTTCAAGCTTGCTATAGTACAGTACTTTTACAATTTTACATACACTAAATGTATGCAATATTTATTCTTTCGATAGAAGTCCTAATTATGTCTCACGTTATTTCCCACTTCAATGAAGATAGGATTGTTTTCTTGGATTGTTGAGTGGCCTTTGGGGTTCATTGGTTAACAAGTTAACTTGTGTATATATGTCATTTGGGAATTTGCCTTGAGGTGAATGTCTAATGCATGTTTTCAGTAAAGTTCTTACTAGTGAATGGCTATATTTTGATGGTTTCTTATCAGTTCTTTGCCTCAGTCTCTCAAAGTCATATACTACGTAGGTTTTTAGGTGTTTGCATTCCCTTCTATAACAACTCTTCTACAGTGTTGTAACATCACTACATTGCTTAATTTGCAACCACTCCACTTCAATCGTGATACTTTTCTTCCTTGCAACATAGTGGAGAAAAGTACTTAACAAAATGGTAAGCAGCCTGATGCGTACTTAACGAAAGTCTCGAGTAAAAGCTTCACTAATAAATACCAAATTTTTTTATTGATGAACTCATCTACCATAAGCTAAATGCGTGACCAGACTCATATCCCTGTGTAGTTGAACTCAAGCTCCGATAAAATTAAATTGAGCATAATATAATGAAGATAAATGGAGTAAAAAAATTATTATTACTATCTCTATAATCCTTTATTTACAATATTTACCAAATAAGAAAGTTGTTAACTACCTACAACCTAGGTTGCACAAAATCAAATATCGATACGGGTACGAACACAAAACGGGTACATGGAAACTCCATTGAAAAACTTGAGTATATGGGTATGTAAAAGAAAACAATAAGAAAATATATAAATTTCTACATAATTTCAATAGAGAAGTGAATATCAAATTTGGTGATGATAATATGATAATTAAACATAATAATTACTAGAAACCTAATAGGCATAAAAAATTAAAGCGGGAAAAATAACTCAAAAGCTATAGGATAATCGAATAAGCCTAATCATTTACGTCAATCTGGATACGTCTGTCTAACGTGTGTCAGCGTCGGACACGGGGTACGGTAGGTTGGAGGTGTGTCCGTGTAATGTAGCTTAAAACAATTGTTTCCCCTTTCTTTAGCTTTTGAATATTTCATGGGCTAGCAAAACACCTGTTACAAGTCCAACAGGGTTTAATCATTGGACTTCTAGCCCATTTAACTTTACATCAGGCCCAATAGAAGTAGGATTAACCGACATTGTTGGGTCTTTTTATACACGAAGTAACTGATATAATCCGATTCGATGATGTTGGGTCTTATTCTAAAATTTTGTTTACTTTTCCCGCCAAAAAGCCCTAACTTTACTTTCCTTGCGCGCCAAATTCGAAACCCTAAAGTTCGTTCAAATTCACAATTCAATTTCTCTCATTTTCCTCTTTTCCCCAATTTTACGCACTACGAAATCTTCAACTATCATTAAATTCGATTTTAATCCACCAAAACCCTAGAATATCTGGAAATTAATCCCTGAATTTTCGAATTCAACGTTAAAATTCAAAGATGCCGAAAGAAGAAATCGAAAACGGAAGAGACGATATGTTAATTGACGGCGTTGAACCTCAAAACCTTAACCCTAATTCAATTGCCGACGTCTTCAATGTCAATCACCTCAAAGTTTATTACTGTAAGTAGTTAAACTTCTTCTTTGTTTACAATCGATTTCACTTCATTACTCTTAAATCCTCCTTTTAATTTTCATTTTTTGTCGATTAATTTGATGTTATTTGACTAATTTCAGCGAAATTGTTCCCGTATTCTGATATGTTCAATTGGATGACTTACGGAAATGGTAACCTTCAATCTCAAATTAATTTTTTGGAAAAATTATTGATTTTAATTTAGTATGATATTGAATTTCTAACAATATAGTATAATATTTGATATGTTTATATTTGATTTATAATTCGTTGTTATATGGCAGATGGAAATCATCCAGGAGGTGATATGTCATACTTTAGTAGAAGAGAATTTTCATTTACATTGGATAATGATATATATTTACGGTTTCAATCTTTCAAGAGTGCTTCTGAACTTGAAAGTGCTGTTAAGGAGAAATGTCCCTTCAAAATCGATATTGGTCCGGTTTATAGCGTCGACGTAAGTGACTGTTGTTTTGTGGTTATTGAGGTTGATTGCTTTGTTTATCGTCACCTTGGTGCTTTGTTCATGATTTTATTAGTAGGTGTTGAATGAATTTATCTCAGATAAGTTGTTGGGTGACAAGTTTGTTGAAATAGGAATGGAGTAAAAGAGGACAAAATTCCGAAAAGGGGAAAATGGTTATTGTGTCCTCACTGGTTGAGGATGTCGTCGAATATTGTGTTTAATTGTTAAGCTAGGTATCATTTTAATGATCTTTCTGGCTAATGCACGGAATCCAGTATGGGTTTCCATATCGACTTATCAAGTATTTAGGTGCAATAATCAACCAGTAACTCTAAATTAGTTCTAGGTGATTAGTTTGAATGTTGCTTTTTACATTACTATTGGTGCTTTTTGGTGATCTTAGTTGTTGCAGTTTGATATTTTGCTGGTGATATCAATGAGATCAAGCTTTGCTGTTTGATAGACCTATAATAATCAATTCCATTTTGTTTCAGCCATCTAAGAGACATGCGTATGCACAAACTGGGGACAATGTCTTCACACCTGTGGAAAGAGAGCTGGTTTTTGATATTGTAAGCTTCGGAAACCCTAGAATTTAAATCTCTAATAATGTTGGTTAACTGATTTGTGGGATCTACACTGTTTGCAGGATATGACAGATTATGATGATATCAGATATTGTTGTTCTGGAGCTGATGTATGCCATAAATGTTGGCCTCTTATGACAGTTGCTATTAAGATTATTGATACTGCTCTCAGAGGTATATCAATCAAGTAATTAATACTGCTATTAAGATCTGAGTAACCTTTGTAGTTTCATCTTTTTGTGTACCGTGGAGGGTGTAAGAAGCTTTTATTTGGGTTTGACAAACACGTTTGCTAACAACTGATGCCTTGAATAAATCTACTTGATCCTATACAGAAATCGTTATCCCATGCTATAATTGTTGTGATATGTATGTGCTGCATAGTGAATATATCATGATATTTCAGTATTCTGTCTGTTGCATGCTTGCATCTGACGGTATCCATGTTTTGTATTCAAATAAAGTGTACAGGCTTATATGACTAGGTTATGATTGTGAATTTCCGTCACTGTTTGTATATACAGATGATTTTGGTTTTAATCACATACTCTGGGTATTCAGTGGTCGGCGTGGTGTACACTGTTGGGTTTGTGATACAAAAGCAAGAAGGTAAGTGAGAAGAGCTTTATACTTCGGTAAGTGATATGTTTGTAAATCCTTGAATGTTGAAGCATGCTTCTTTGCAGGTTAACCAATGAACAACGAGGTGCTATTGCTGAGTATTTTCATGTGTACAAGGTGATTCACTGTTGGCTGGAGAATGAATCTTTCTAATCTGGATTGTCCTAACAGATCGTGGCTAAAATAATTTGTTTTCTCTATATTGTCTTCTTAGGGGAACGAGAATAGTCAGAAAAAGGTTTTCTTAGGCGGTCAATCTCTTCATCCATTTCTTGGGTAGGTGTTGTATCTGCATACCATTGTTGATTTCTCTTGCTAGATTTTATGTCACTGAGTCATTTACTCATATATATCATGCAGGAGATCATACAATGAAGTGTTAAGAAAATTCTTTGAGGAGACGTATCTTAGTAGCCAGAACCTCCTTTCTACTGAAGAGAGATATGAGAAGGTTCTAGAAATGATTCCCGATGAAGGTATGCAAGCAGTCATTGTTGATGCTGCTTTGTTGCACAGTTGTAGCCTTTATTTCTATTTCATTTCCTTTTTATATATTGGCGGATTTTGCAGATGTTACTTCCAAGTTTCGGGGAAAGTGGGAAGACAACAGACGACTTGCCAATAGCAGAGAAGATACTAATGTTGTTCGCTGGGCACAATTAAAAAAAGACCTTCAAACTGGGAAGCACAAGGTATTGTTCTCTCGAGCTATACACACACATAATTAAGTAGTTTAGTATGCAGTGTTGCTCTGCATAGAGTGGGTTGTAGGTTCCATATGAAGATTAAGTAGGAGCTAAGCCGTCCTTGGTGTCAATATTTTAGGCCTGTGCTCTTTGTTTTCTACAGGATGTTCTCTAATCACTAAAATTTGAAAAGAGTAACTGTTGAGAGCAGTTGTTCATTCACTTTTGCTGAAGGTGCAACATCACCTTTTGATTTAATTGATTTTTTTAATCAATCTTCCCAATCTGTCTTTTAGTCATTGTTGTTTACAAACTGTAATTACTCGGCTAAGTTTAAGTCTTGATTAAGATCTTATCCTGAAGTGACAACAATGTGAAAAACTTATAGATTGGTCAACCAAAGTAAACAGTCAATTTCAAGTAATAACTCATTATGTCTGATGAACAGGGACTTCACAGGTGCGTTGAAGAGATTGTATTCTCTTACACATACCCCAGGCTAGATAGTGAGGTTTGTTGTATAACATTTTAACACCCTTCAGGTTAGAGAGTGCCGACAATTGTGAAATGTTTTATAAAACTTGGTTCCCGATTTCAGGTCTCGAAACATATGAATCATTTACTGAAGGCACCTTTCTGTGTACACCCAAAAACAGGTTAGCAGTCATTCTCGTGTGTTTTTTAATTTCCTGCTAGTTCTATATTGTCAAGTCCTAGGGTAACAGAACATATTCCTGGTTGAGAATATTAAGATTCTTCCAATTGTGCTTTGTTATTTATAAGTCTAATCCATTCCCTGCATGAATTGATGGATGTACAAAAGTTAGTTTTGTTTGTTTATCAATTGAAAGTCCCTTTGCATCATGAGTCTGTATACATTTCTTCTATTCTTAATGAAACACTACGCATTGATTTTTAGGTCGTGTATGTGTTCCTATAGATCCTAACAAGTGTGAGGATTTCGATCCTACCAGTGTACCAACTCTTTCTCAGGTATGTTTAGTAGCAATTTTCTTTGTAAATGGTTACGCTAGCTATAGAGTGCTAATTTTTTAGGAGGGGTTCTTTTATGCTTAGCTATAGGGTCTTGAAGTTGGCTGTTAACTCACCCTGCAAATGTAGTAATGTGCACTAATTGATTAAGTTTTTGCCAATTTCTTGTATGGGCCAATCTCTTCATGTGTTTATTTTGTCTGGAAAAATCTGCAGCTAATGGAAGAACTTAACAGTGGAGGTCTCAATGGGGACGTTGGAACTGGTAAGTATATCACTCTGCTGGCAATGTAACACATAACTAAATGCAGCTTGTACTTATCTTTTTGATTCCCAGTGGTATTTTGTAGATACTTTGTTTTAGCTGCAAGCAAAATTATTCTGTACGCTAAATCTTCAAATAATCAAATTTGTTCCTTGCGGCTGGATAAATTTAATAAAAGTTTCCGCAATAAATAAATAAAAAGCTTTGTCAGCGTTTTGAGTATTTTTTTGAATGAACTAAGTTCTGTATTTTTTCTTCCTGTGGCAGATTTGGAGAGAACTTCACTTGGCAAGTCAATCACACTTTTCAGGTCTTTCTTGCAGCCCCTTTTGAAATCTTGCAAGGTAAATTCTCACCTAAAAGCATTTTAATATCCTTTGATGACAGAACCTATATCCACTTTCTCTAGTAATGGCGAAGTGAAGTACGTGATTTGCAGCCTCTTACTCTTGTATGATCTATAGCTTATAAGTTTATACTTTGTAAGAGACCGATGAGTTTCATTCAATAGTATTTGGGTGCAGTTGTTAACAAAACTGCTGAACTCCATGTCAAGAGTAAATTGTCCTTTATATCATGTCATATCGTATAGACTATGGTGTCCTGCATATACAGAAATAATATTTAGTTTGCTATATGCAACTGTAATTGGTTTTATGGAAGCAATGAAACATATCCCGTAGTCTTAAATTAGACTGCTTAGGTAGGGATTTTTCAAATGGAATTGTATGTTTTGAACTAGGTAGTTGCTGTTTTATATGTAAATTTAAGTATGCAACTGCAATGACTTTGACTGGAGCCAACAACTGAAGAGGGTAGGTAGAGACTAGAGAGTATCTGAAGTGGATATTTAATATTTTCTAGGGCAATTTATATTACACCATCAGCTGCACCTTGATATGTACAACCAAAGGCAAAAAAGAATTATTCATATGAATTGAAATGAGCTAAAAATTAGCTTCAAATCAAATGAACAATTTTTCTTGGTATTTTGTTGTACCATGTACATCCTCATTTTCTGGTTTCATATCGTGATATTGCCCTAAGAATTCAAGTTAAATTTAGGAAGTCCGATGAAGTTAGGCAAGTGCATATTTTGGTGAGTGAGAATATTTTTTTGCAGCCAAGTGTGGGATCTGTAGCTCTAGTAACAATAGGGTAGTATTGCTTTAGTATTAGCAATAATGTGGTGTTTTGGTCCTTGAAATACACAACAGAATTGTTTTCTTTTTTTTTTTTGACTTGTGGTTGAAGGGCTGGGAAGGGTTAGAAAATCGTTTAGCATCATGTGTTCTAAGAAAAAGAAATGAATTATCTGGAACAAGTGTTTTTCAACCACTATCAGCTCTTGGCAATGAATAGGTAGAAAAGAAAATGAAGTGAAGTGATGAGGAATGTCCGTTTTACAACTTAAGCATCAATGCAAGTTGAAATTAGGCTGTGACTTGTATTCTTGTTTTTTAGAATGTTTGTGACTTTGTGGGGAGGGTACAAGCAAACTTTTGCTAAAAAAAAATTAGATGTAAATGTATAGGTTCATCCATGCATGCAGCTGCAACTTATTTTTCAATAATGAGGATAAATTGTCAATTGATGCAAGTTTTTGACTATCAAAATTGTAAGAGGTCTTTATTTTCTCATGGTTACACTTGTGTGCTCCTGTTGGGGTGATTCTGGTATCCTTTTTTGCACCTTTTTATTGCATTTTGTATCTAAAACCTAGGATTTGGAAAGTTGTCTCTGTATTTTTGCTGTCATTGTATCGGTCAATCACTCTATACGTGATTGTGACGACTATTTAGGCTCTCTTCTTCTCGTCTTATTTTTACTTATTTTCAGCAAAAATAAGTTTAGTTCAGCAAAAACAAGTTCAGTTCAGCAAAAATCAGTTTCAATCCTTAATAAATTGTTAATGATTTCAGCAAATATAATTTCAGTTCAGTAAAAATAAGTTCAGATAAGTAAAAATAAGTTCAGATCAGTAAAAATAAGTTCAGGAAAACAGGGCCTTAGTCTCCAAAATTAGGGATTTCCATTTTATATGCATGCCATTATCATATGATTTACTTTCTGTTTGAGAGTACGCTACTGTGTTATTGCACCCTATGTCTGTCATTATTTGTTAGCTATTCTGAGTTCTACTATAAGCCTTGAACAAAGTTATATTAGTTATACAATCTGGAATTGATTTATACTGTCACTGTTGCAGGAAGAATTGATAGTTTCTTATAACAAGAAGCTTCAACAGAGCAAGGACTCACTGGCTTGGTAGATGTCACCTTTTGGTTCAGTTCCCTTCTGTGGCTGTGTAAGTTTCCCGGTGTAACTCATCCGTATGAAGTACACCAATGCCAGTAAACTGGTGCATCCAAACTTTGTTTCCATTACTACTTTCAATGTTAATATCAGCTACATTCCTCACCTTCTTTTCCTTCGAACACGAGAAGGGAGCAACGTAGCTGATAGAATAGCAAAAGCGGCAAGAGATGAGACCATGGCTACGAATGGAATGGTTGTTTCGGAGCCACTATCTTACTATGTTGTTGTACTCGATGTGGATGTAATTAATAGTGATGCTACTCCTTTAGACCCCTGGGATTATACATCAATTGATCCTTTTGTATAGACACTACTCTGTTTAATATATCATCTATTCTCAAATTCTGAACTGTTTGAACCAAAATATAAAAGAGGGTTGTGAAATAGGACTTTCATCTTCCGGTGTAATATTGTGTCCTCTTATTACTAAATGTGGGTGGTCATGAGCTGAGCCAAACACTAACGCACATAGCTCAACTCTGATTCAATTTTACTGAGTTTGAGCTCGAATCCAAATCTATGAGTTAAGCCTCTTATCCTTGCAACTAGTTGAGTGTACGTAATTCATTGTAGTCCAACAAGTTAAATTTCACAAAAGAATGAAACACATTCATAATGTGGGTAAAATGCAAGGGGGAAAAGCAATGAGTAAGATCACCCCCAAATGTACTCGCTCACAAAATTGACAGTTGCTGTTTTGACATAAATATATGCTCCGTATACTGCTTCCATAATTGACATTTGCTGTTTCCGTAAAAATATATATACCCCCATATATTAAATAACAGTGGGATCCAAAGGAAGGACAATATAACCATGATTCAAGAGGATGCGTAGCAGACACAAATGTGGGACACTGAATTCTATGGGCGCATTGTTAGACTTTTGTCCATGTGTTTGGGAGTCAGTTATCTGGATAACCCTGGCTAAGGATTTCTTGTCATTTGGATGGTAAGAATTAGTTCAGCTTACTTCAGCTTAAAATTAGTTCGGTTCAATTCAATTCTTCTTCTATTTTGCTACTCATTAATCTTTCATAAAAAACTTTTAGTTTAGTTCAGCTCCAATCAGTTCAGTTCAGCTGTTTTCATCTGAAGTAAACAGACCCTTAGGCTTTGTTCTCGTTAATTTAATTTTTGCTAAATTGAACTTATTTTTACTTATCTGTACTTATTTTTGCTAAACTGAACTTATTTTTGCTGAACTGATTTTATTTTGCTGAATTGAATTTTTTTTCTTTTTTTTTCTTTTTCTGAAATCATTAACAATTTATTAAGGATTGAAACTTATTTTTACTAAACTCAACTTATTTTTACTGATTTGAGGCCTGCCGGACTAAAAAGGCCTAGTTGGAAAAAAAAAAGTATATTACGATGCACCATATTACTATACGTGTTGATTGTTGAGCTTGAATCTTATTACTATTTATACAATAACCTATTACGATAGAATAAGCATGACATGACATGACACAAAACGTTTGTGTCAATAAGGATCTGTGTCATTTATGTTCATACTTTGTATTACATTCCTTTGTCCCAACTTTAGGAAAGTAGATGCATCGTTTAAAAGAGCATCCTAAGATCCTAATATCACACAATATTTCTGCATGGTAATTAGGGCTGTTTACTTCAGCTTAAAATCAATTCAGTTTAGTTCAGTTCAGTTCAATTCAGTTCAGTTCAGCTCTTCTTTTATTTTGCTACTCATTAATTCTTCATAAAAAACTTTCAGTTCAGCTCAGTTCAATTCAGCTCTAATCAGTTTAGTTCGGCTCAATTCAGTTCAGTTTAGTTCGATTCAGTTCAGCTATTTTCAGCTGAAGTAAACAGGCCCTTAGTTGCATAAGGCCCTGTTCGATTTAGCAAAAATAAATTCAGATCGCCAAAAATAAGTTGAGGAGAACAGAGCCTAAGTCGTGGAGTAGCCGACGTCTTCCACTTCATTCATCATTCTATTTCAAGAGTCAAACTCTAAGCATAAGTCAACATACAAAATGAATTAAGATCATCTCATTTTTCGAGATAGTTTGTTATTTATAACATTCCAAAAATCTTGTCATTACTTTATTTATTATTCAATTTTAATTTTTTGGCATAAAATACATCATAAAAAATTAAAAAAAGCGACAAGTAATATAAAAGGTGATAGTCCCACTAAAATTGGGTGTATGATGGTAATGTGGTTATGTGGGTATGTCATGTAAGAGCTGGTAGAGCTTCGTTAGTATCAAAATCACATGGGTAAGTTGTCCTTTTAGATTCTTCAATCTTCAAGTTGCTATATTATTATTATTATTAGCAGCATACTAGCATGTATTTTCTGTTAGTATTTGATTGTACTAGCTTCATCATCATAGTTTATATATGTAACCATTAAAATCATTCACATTTTTTCAAATATTTGATCTCCTTTAACATAAAACTAGGACATACATTACTTTGCTTGTGTTTCATCTATATAAGAGAGGTTTGGCTTAATTAGCTAGCTAGAAACGAGGTTCATTGCCTAACCTAGGCATATGCACTAAAAGAGAAGAAGTGTTAACGATTTATTAACATGTAGAATATTATTCGAATTAACATGTATACTAGTAGTATATCTCTACTGTGCTCTCCACCGTGTACTAAGCATAAGTTAACGATTGTAATTAGAACATAATTACGGATTATATGTTGTTCCTAAGAAGAATATCATATCCACTAATTAACATGATAATAGAAAGAGATTTCATCCTCAAATATAATTTTTTAATTTTTTGCACTCAATAACATTCCAATCTTTAACAACATATAATCCTCAAATAATATTTCTATAACACTAACCAAAATTTCCCATTCGCTAATTTCTCTAATTTAACATGGAATACAATAAAAAAATAGTGAAGAAAATCAATGGCAAATTTGAGGTAAACAACGTAACCATCACCATGACACCATAGTGATCGATTCTATATGAATAATACACACACGATATTTAAACATAATTGATATCATTGTGAAGATATTGATGTTAACCCTTGAGAATGTAGTAAATTAGTAATCATCAACTCTCAATTTTTTGTTGACTATTGTATTATTAATCATAATCTCAAGAAAAATTAATGTATATATGTTCTCTAGTAGTCGACACTAGTTTTCTTATTTTCCTTGTCTGTAACTATTCACCTCTTTATTATAGCATATGATATAATAATAGTAGTGAGGTCAAATTGGGGTAATAATTGAAGAAAAAAAAAACAACTTGCAACTAATCAAGTGGGTGATGTGTAGGGTCCATCTTGATAAAAAAATATTACTAACCTAATAAAATTGTTTGGTAAAGAAAAATATGAAACATCATAAACCAGCATATGTAAAGAAAAATAGGGAAAGGGGGGAGTAGTTCATTGTAACACAATCAAGTTATGATGTTGTTTACAAGCTATTGTGTTTATTACTTTGTTTTCCAATTGTTTTGATTACATGAATATGATGATATGAATTATGGCTTCTAGGCCCTAGCATAAGGGTAAAGCTAGTGCAATACATTTCCATAGTCAATTTCATTTTGATTACCGACAATGAGTGACATTGGGACAGAATAACTCACTATAATGAAGCTCTTTGGGTCCCTAATAGTGTATATATATATATATGATTATAGGGTCATATGCATAAGGTTAAGCTTGAATTTGTATGGTGAATATATATGCTAGCTTATTCATACTCCACCTCTCATATCTCAATTTCATTTGACGTTTGTAATTGAGACAATTATGTGTACTCATATATAAAAAGGTATACTACATAATATAACTTGAAACAAATCTTACACCCTCTTAATCATACTTCGTGAGTTTTTTGAAAGTATAATACGTCTCTTATTAATTGCTACAATATCATTTTTTGTAGTCTGTTAAAAGAAAAGTTTTAGTATTAATGGCTTTAGTCACATATTAATCCCATATTTAGATGATACACCATACACGTAAGTAAACATTGCTCTAAATACGAATTTGACAACATCAACGAACACAAGGGATTTCGTGATCAAAGTATGTGAACATTGCTCTAAAAACGAATATGCAACTAAGATATAAACATGAAGGACGTACGTAACACTTTGGTAGAGTTTGCTTAAAATTTTGAACAACATTGAATGTTTAATACTCCCTCCGTTCCTAAAAGAATGATACGTTTGGTATCATGCACGCCAAAGAAGGAGGTAAGAGAATAGGATAAGGTTCCATTAGATTTTTTTGTAAATGCTTTATTGTGAGGGATAAAGGTATGGATAAATGTGAGGGAGGTAGGTGTGAATAACAAGTGAGTGGTGAGTAATTGTGGTGAGTAATTAATTTGAAAGATTTATATGACTTTGACCAGAAAACATAGAAGAATCCAAGGAATAAAAGAAGGACAACTTTATCCATTCAATAAGCTGGTGAAATAAGTAAGAAGCAAACTAAGGGTAAAAACGTAATCTAATACATTCTTAAAATAGAAAGATTCTAAATGTATCAAACAAAAGGGAACACCCTTTACAGAAAGCGTATCAATCTTTTAGGAACGGAGGGAGTAAAATAATAAGGAGGTCAAAACAGAATTGATAAAATGATGTAAACCTTAAACTCTTTTTATGTAATAAAAATAAACAAACCCTCTTTAGTATATCTACCACAAGCTGTTTAGCTCCAATAATATAAACAGAATCTCAAAAGCTTACAACAAACAAATTGATTACGTTAATTTAGTTTTATTTTTATTTTTTATTTTTTTTTATATTAAAAAAAAAAGAGTTAGTAAGAGGGAGTACAACTCAATTTTATTTCTCCACCTGAAAAATCACAACTTCCCCAACTACTCTTGTTCACCTGATTATGCTTCAATATAATACACTTTTATTAATAGCCTTACACGGTTCTCACACCATGTTATATATAAAATAAAATAAAGTTACTAATTAATTTATTAGGGAGTACTAATTAAGTGATCCTAGAGAAAAAGGTTAAGTTAGAAAGGTTGAATATGATATTGACATATATTTTTGTTGACATAAGATTAAAATCAGTTTACATTTTGAAATTATGTTCGACAAATATTTACATCCAATCTTTTATGTAATTTACATTTTATACACTTTTATTTGGACTTTAAAAGTTTAAAGTTCAATATTCTATTTTATACGTAATTTTAAAATTAATTAACATTGATATATGTTATACATAAAATTTAGTCCAAGTATATAGATTGCTGGGAGAAAAGGTTTCTTAATACTATATACTCCCTAATAGTTTAGAAAATGACATACTCAAATAACAACCTGGTGAATTGAAAATTTATATAAGCTAACAAATAACAATTAGTCTCAATCAATGTTTTTATTTATTTTTAACTAAATTTAAATCAATTAAAAAAATATATTTAATACTTACATACACTGCTCCTTTATACAACATAAAACTCAGTTGGTAAAATTCTTACTTTGGAGGTATATGATGCTCCGAGGCAAGAGCGAGTATTACTTTCCAAAATGCCAAATGTCCAACTTGAAAATATAAGATTAAGGAATTGTAAAGATAGAGGTATGATGTCTCTAGTAGGGTCATAATTTTACCTTTATTTAAAAAGAAAAATACCCTATAGTTAGGAAAGTATTCTTTCAAGCGTTTAAAAAAATTCCTGAGATTTAATTTAGATAAATTCATCTCAAAATTTTAATTCAGTTTCAAGTCACAATATATACTTTTCAAGTCACATTTTTTATAAGTCACCGTGCAGAAATATTAAATCACAATTTTTACAAAAATCAAGTCACATGTATATACTTTTAAATCAGAATGAATAAATTTAAAGTTAATATGGTGGGACTAATTTAGTAAATTATCTGGATATCTTTTTTAACAATTTCCCACATCGTTATCGATTTATTTAATTACTTAATTGTTTTTTTTTTTAATTATGAAAGGGAGTGATATAGGTTTTAAAGTTTTTAGGCCCACGAAAGTAGCTCTAACTCCAAGAGGTAGGATAAAATCACAAAACTACATCTCATAATTTTTTCCACACTCCTCAACAAACATCTTAAACAAGCTACTGTAAGAGAAAAAAAAAAAAAAAAAAAAAGCCAAAGTTCTACCATCAACAACCAAAAAAAAAAAAAAAATAAAAGAGAAAAATTATATTACAACACTTTTATCAACTAATGGAGGATTCACATTCATCAGTATACTTATCAAGGTGCTTAATGTCACCATGTTGCATACCAAGGCATGAAGAATACACCCGGCTTCCGCCGCCGCCAACCAAAGGAGGAGAAAGGACCGGCGGTTTCAGTCGAAGCCGCCGCCTTTGGAGGAAGATAGTATGGAGAGTTGTAAGAGAAAGTCACAAGTGTTTTTATAAATGCAACGCTAAAAATAATTACAATAATAATAATAATAATCCACGTTTAACGTTTCAATATGATGCTATTAGTTATTCTCAAAACTTTGATGAAGGTTGTCACACTGATGATTATCAATATTTTCAAAGGTTTTCTCCTGTTGTCATCAAATGAGGGTTAGCTTCCTTTTATTATTATTATTATTATTATTATTTTTGTTTGAATGTAACATTTTTTTGAAGGGGTTAAATAGCCCATATATATGAAGAATGGTGCATATAGACTTTATCATATGATCTTCATACTATATGTTATTTTTTTTCTCCTTTTTTTTGTTTTTTATTTTTGGGTACGTTTTTTTGTTATATATCTTCGACTACTCGAGATTTGAGCCGGGTTTTGCCAAAAATGTGGGGGTAAACCCTCATATTGATTTGAAAATTACCAAATGAAGCTGCTGTATATCAAAGGCTCGAACTCAAAACCTTGCTTTAACTAGTCGAGTTAGAGGATTACCAAATAAAGCTACTGTATATCAAAGGCTCGAACTCAAAGCCTTGCTTTAGCTAGTCGAGTTAGAGGATTACCAAATAAAGCTATTGTATATCAAAGGCTCGAACTCAAAACCTTGCTTTAGCTAGTCGAGTTAGAACAACTTTCGAGCTAGTTGATTGAGGTAGCTAAAGCCTTAATAAATTCCAATTAATCACTTTATAAGTGACAGCTACAGTGCTGCAATATTATTGTGATCGATTTTTATGCATGGATAGCTTGAATATTATCCAATGATATGGTGTATGGTTCTCAATTGAGTCAACTTTTCAAAGGGCTTTTGAACCATAAGCAAATTGGGTAAATGTCACTTAAATTTTGAAAGTATTTTGTTAAATGATGTTATCAATAATTAAGTGAATGAAAGTGAGTTTTCACTTTACTACATCAAAAGCCTCACATTTGAGTAATCCAAGGAATCCCTTTTCTTTTACTCCGTATCCTCCTCACTTTTGGCCTATAATTTTGCAATTGCTACATTTTGTTATACACCAAAAACATATAATAAAAAATTACTCAATCTATTACAAAATGTTTCGCTCTTCGCAACTAACAAACTATCTAGTAATTTACGTAGTATAATACAGACACATAATACTCTATTGTTGCATTTATATGAAATAATAGGAAATTAGGAAGTAAAAAGTTAGCACCATTGACGAGAAATGTTTTATAGATGTAGTAACATTTGCATACGTGACTATATTTTTCTGTGCGTATAGGCTAACATCCCTAATTTTTATCAGACAGATATATGATATTTTTCAAATTACATATAAAAAGCCAAATGTGAAACGAAAAAACAAAGGATATTCTATATTCCATATGATAATATTATCGCAAACTGATTAGTAGGTTTAATTTGATAAGTAATCTCATGAGTATTAAAAAAAATCTTTGAGAATCAGCAAGGATATTCTATAATACAGATTGGTTTCAAATGTATGAGTAAATGATTAATTTATTAGCTAAATTACATAATTACATCACAGACTAATGTGTTAAAACAGTGGTTTTGGCAGTATGTACTGAGAGATTTTTCTTTTATTGACAAAACCACATGATATGTGTCGATACTTTAGTATCAAGCTGGCCCATGTTGGAGTCAATCATAGATTTCTATTTCAATCTCTATTTCTGTTTTATTATTAGTATTTATTATTTATAGTACATTTTTTTTTTTTTTTGGAGATGATAAGGTTAAGGGTTTGTTTATTTTAGTTAAAATCCATTTAATTCAGTTCAGTTCAGTTCAACTCTTCTTTTATTTTGATATTCATTATTCATTAATCTTTTAATAAAAAAAAAAATCAGTTCAGTTCAGCTCCAATCAATTCAGTTCAGTTGTTTTCAGCTGAAGTAAACATGCCCTAAATTTCGTGAAATTTCCTACTTGGAGCCATGTCAAAGGTGATTCGAATGTTTGTAATTTCCCATTGATTCATTTTTTTTAATTTTAATTTATTGTAAAATATTTTTATAAATAGCTAAATCTCGAGCCATGTTCTGAAAAATTCAATTTGAATAAGCTTCTAACATATAATGCAAATAATTTTAAAAAATAATCCTAAAAATTTGCAAGTTTTTTCATTTAGGAGAAAGTTTTATGAGGGAAAATTGAATGAGTGGCATCGGTTTAGTAAATAGTATAAATACATAGATTGGTTTTGTACGTAAATTTGATATGACAGCACTAAAAAAAGTGTTTTAGTATTATCCAGTTCTACATATAGCGTAAAATACTAACAATTTTCTTAATACAATATGTTGTACCTCCAAAGGAAAAAAAAAACAACAACCGTTCATGTGATCATTTTTTTTGGGGGGGTGATCATGTGATCAATTTTTAACTTCAAATCAACATTTTTTTTCCTCTGGTTATACCGTGTTAGATATATTCAATTGGTTGAACTACGAACATCCTCACCAATTAATTAAATTTTATTTTATAGAAAACCAACTTTCGTGTAAGATACGAAAAACATTTAATAAAAATAACTTAGACTTCAACTTGATCATTTTTTTTGATTTCGACAAGTTGTTTTGTATCCCCATGTTAATGTTGTATTTGAGCCCTTCCTCTTTGATTTAATTAAACAATGAGGGGACACAATAAACAACCTTAACCTTTTTTGGGGGGAATGGGTGGGGACTAAGGGAAAACCCAATCTTCCATAATTTTTCTTGATTATTTTCCTTCCTTATAGAAAAGGATAATGGTCAACTTTTAGTCTCTTACCATTTTTGTAAAGTGTTGTTAATTATGCTGTTAGCCTGTTATTATATTCTCCTCCTAATCGTTAATTAAGATTTGAGGGTATGGGTTCAATAGATTATAGGTTCGAAACTCTATAAACCCATTTGTAACAAGTATGACCTTGTAACTTATACCCATCATACAAATGCGCTCTAATGTTTTACAAATTAGCTACTGCCAAATTATTATTGCACTTACTTGTTACCTCCGAAACACAATAAAACAAAAAAAAATTTGGTCATGAAAGAATAGTTAAATGCAATATTGATATGAGAGGATGCAATTATGAAAGGTTCATAATCTTTATGAGTGAGGGATAACTCAAATAGTTAGGTTGTTTTCTCTAATTTCAAGAGATAATGTGATTAATTATCATTACTCGTTCTTGTGCTCTCTAGGCACAAAATAAGCAATAGAAAAAATAAAATTCACTCAATCTTTAACGAGAGCCTGTTTACTTCAACTGAAAACAACTGAACTGAACTGAAAGTTTTTTATGAAGGATTAATGGTTAGCAAAATAAAAGAAGAGCTGAAGTGAACTGATTTTAAGCTGAACTAAACAGGTCCCGAGTATAAAAATCTTGAATTTAACTTATTAAGCTATTTGACATCTACACTCAATGAAGTTGTTTCATTATTTGAATTAGTGATTTTTAGTGTAGCACTCCATATTATATTTATTTTATAATTTGTAGTTTGTATCAATTTATTTTGAAATAAAACAAATCAATGGTCACACATTCACACGGAAGCATGCTTAAGTGTTTGATATTTGAAATGTTTGTCATTGTCAAAGAAGTGGATGAGGCCGGTTTGACCCATGATCCTGCCCATCAACAGCTAGATTACTAGACATTTAAAGAACAATTTCCAAAAAAAAAAAAAAAACCCACTAGAATAAGGCAAACCATATACGCCTATACGGTGTATTATTGTACAGAGTAGTAAAGAAGAAGAAACGTGCTATATGCAACCCAAAAAAAACCTACGTACACACCCATATGAAAGCAACGAAACAAAAATTGAAGAGCATGGTGCAAACTCTTGTTTTATTTTTGGTGGCTTCCTTTTTTGAAAGTTTTGTTAAATTGTTATACGATAAATTAGTTAGTGACTTCAAGGAAAGAATTTGTGTGTAATTTACAATAACATTTTTGACTATGATGTTACTCTACACGCTTGTATTATAATTTCATGTTTCCTTGTTTCATTCTTTTTATGTTCACTCGTTATAGTTTATACCCCTGAGTAGCTAAAAATAGAAACTTTGAGTAGTTAATCAAGGTTGAAAAGACTATAACAAGGTTTTGAGAGAGCAAAAAAACTATTGTTCACTTCTGCCGAAATATCTTCGACATAGAGATGATAACAAGTTGTTAGAGGCCGAAAACGATCATGGGAAGTCCTGTGGTGACCTAAGCAATTGGTGAAAAATAGGTCGAAAACAAGATGGAGCATGGGACAACCCTATGGAAAACATTCATAGTTTTCGTAGATTTCGGAGCCCCAAAAGAAAATCCCAAAAATTTTGCATGGTGCCCTTATGGAATTATGGTCAAAATAGGATCCCTGAGCAGCTAAACGAAGTTGAAAAGGCCTTAGAAGATCCCGAGATAGCGAAAAAACTATTTTACACTTCAATTCTTACGAAATATCTCTGAAAGAGGGAAGTTAATTAATAAGTTTTCATACACCGAAATCGATCGTGGGGAGTCCCGTGGTGACCCTGGACATGTGGTGAAAAAGGAGTCGAAAACAAGTTTGAGCTCGGGACAACTCTCCAGAGGCCAAAAGCAAATTTAGAACTTATAATTTTCAAAGGTCCAGTGGTCCAAGAAGAAAAAACTTCCGAAAATTTTAAATGGTGTATATGGTAAAAATAAGAACCGTAGACTGCTAATCAAGGTTCAAAGGTCAATATGAAGGTTTTCAGAGAGCTGAACGAAAAAAGCTATTGCTTACTTCTCTCGAAATATCGTCCAAAGACAGATGATGACAAGTTGTTTTTAGGAAAAAGTCATTTTTTCATTTTCAGAAAAAGACATAAAAGGGATGATAACAGATTGTTAGGGGTCAAAATAGATCGTTGGGAGTCCTATACTGGCCCATAGCACGTGGTAAATAAACAAGGCGAAAATAAGAGGAGCCCGAGAAGGTTCTGTGGAGGTCTTAATCAAAGGATATTATTTACTGTTTTTTTTAGATTTCGGGGTCTCGGAAAAAAGTTGACTAAACCTTTTTTAGGTGCCCGTAAGGTTAAAATATAATCCCATACCAGGCAATTGGGAATGAAAAGGTCATAAGAGGGATGTTAACAAGTTTAAGTACAATAGGATTTTCGAAAAAAGCAATTTTTTGCTTCTTCATAAAAGGCCATAAGAAGGATAATAACAGCTTTTTAGAGGCAAAAATCGATCATGGAGAGTCCTATGGTGGCCCACAACACGTGGTATAAAAACAACGCGAAAATAAGACGGATGTCAGGAAGGTCACTCTACAAGCTTCAATAAAAGGCTATTATATACTGGTTTTTGAGATTCCGGGGTTGTGGAAAAAACGTTGCAAAAAACTTTCCAAGGCGTCCGTATGGTTAAAATATGAACCCAGACCACGGAATTTAGGGTGAAAAGGCCTCAGAAGGATAGTAAAAGGTTTAAGTGTGGTTTTCGAAAAAAAGTTGTTTTTCCCTTCTTTGGAACAGGCCAGAAGACAAATGATAACAGGTTTTTAGGGGCCGAAAACGATCGTGGGAGTTCCTGTGGTGGTCCATAGCACGTGGTAAAAAAATAGGGTGAAAATAAGACAGGGCCCTAGAAGGCTCCTCCGGAGGCCTTAAGCAAAGTATATTATCCACTGTTTTTTGAGATATCGGGGTACCGAAAAAAAGTTGCCAAAAACTTCCCGAGATGCTTGTATGGTTAAGCTATGAACCCAGACTTGGCGATTTTGGGTGAAAACTAAAGTCCTTAAGAGGGATGATAAACAAATTTAGGTACGACTTTTGGAAAAATCCGTTTTAATTCCATTGTTCAGAGAAGGCAAGAAAAGGGATATAATAGATTTTTATGGGCTGAAATCAATTATGGAGAGTCTTGTGGTGGCCCATTGCATGTTATAAAAAAGCAGGGCAAAAATAAGACGGAGCCCGAAGAAGGCCATTTGGAGGCCTCAATTAAAGACTATGATCCGTAGTCTTTTAAGATACTGAGGTGCCGAAAAAAAAAGTTGCCCATAATTTTAGGGATGCCCCTATGGTTAATATATGAACCCGTACTAGGCGATTTAGGGTGAAAAGACCATAAAAGGGATGATAACATGTTTATATATGTTTTCTGGAAAAATTAATTTTTCGCTTCTCTAGAAAAGGTTATAAGAAGGTTGATAACAGGTGTTTAGAGATCGTAACCGGTCGTGGAGAATCTTGTATTGGCCGATAGCACGTGGTAAATAACTGCGCAAGAATAAGTCGGATCCCAGAAAGGTTTCTTTGGTGGCCTCAATCAAAGACTATTGTACATTGATTTTTGAGATTTTGGGATCCCGGAAAAAAAAATGACAAAAACAATTAGGGGTGCTCGTATGGTTAAAATATGAACCCAGACCAAGCGATTTGGGGTGAAAAGGCCATTAAAGGGATGACAACAAGTTTAGGTACGGTTTTTGGCAAAAAAAAAAAACTGTTTTTGCATTTTTTGGAAAAGGCCATATAAGGGGTGATAACTGGTTTTTAGCAGTCGAAACCAATCGTGGCGAGTCCTGTGCCGACTGATAGCATGTGGTAAAATAAACATGGCAAAAATAAAAGGTAGCCCGGGAAGGCTCTTTGGAGATCTTAATCAAATGTTATTATTCACTGTTTTTTGAGATTCTGGGGTCCCAGAAAAAAGTTTCCAAATGTTTTCAGGGTGCTCATAAGGTTAAAATACGAACCCAAACAAGACGATTTGGGGTGAAAAGGCCATGCATGGGATGATAGTAAGTTTAAGTACAAAACAAAAAATAGAGTGATAACGGATAACACATGGTAAAAAAAAATAGAGTGAAATAAGATGGAGCCCCCACTATCAAAGACAAAAAATAAATTTATGTCGAGATACAATGGTCCTAAGGTTTGTTATTTGGTGTTGAGTTAATTGAGGCTACGTCGGCCCACTTAATCAGTTGTAGATCAACCTTTAAATACTGGGGCTCTGAGCCCATGGCTATAACACACTATACTCATTTTGCATTATTAGAAACTTGAGTTGACCTTCTTTATCAGTTCATAGAACTTCATAACTAATTAACTATAAATAGTCTGTTCCACAATTTAACCATTTGCATAGTATTTACCATTCCTCTTTTTTCATCCTAAATTACATTTTATGATGTATAGTACAATTGGATACAATCTCACCTTGCTTGTTCCGTTAACAATCTATCTTAGCTTTTAATTTGCATGATACTAGATTTTTTCGGAACTGCTCAAACCTTGTATTTTATGCTTCACTAATGACAGTAATCACCAGTCAAGTAATCCATGCGTTTTTCCGGTGCAAAGAGAGCCACTAAGGCTATTAATTAATTATGTGATCGAGCAAAAATCGATCTAATTTAATTAGTTTAAGGGTATTAAACGTACTCCTGAGTCTTTAAGCAGGGACTAACAAATTTGTCAATTTCTCCTCCATATATTGTTAATTATGAAATACTTTTATACTTAATAATACCATATGTAAAATGAGTATTTTTCTTTTGACAAGGTCAAAATATGATTTAAGTTAAGGAAAGTAACCGAAAGCAGGGTTAGTTTATGTATGTATGATATGCTCAAATGTTCTTAAAAATTGTGATCTTCAATATATTACAATTACATCTATCAATGTTACAATTACAGCAACAACTAACATTGCAAAATTAAAGCATTCTGAAATATACAAATATTCAATCTCAATCCATGCAATAACATTTAGCTTAATTTAACTCTGTACGTAGTAGTACAGAAATTAATTTTGTTCATCATCATCATATATATATATATATATATCGCCATGATATCAATAGCTTCATCCATTATCTTCTTCAACGTACGTCATGCTATAATCTGTTACGATTAATATTTGTTGTAACAATTGTTGTATAATTCAAAATTACATTGATCATATATATTTTTTTTTGCGAAATGTAGAGTCTTGCTAATTGAGATTACAAAGGGGTAGTAATCTTACCCTAACGCGGTTGCTGCTCCTAAAGGCTGGTTTCTTTGTTGCCTTTCATGATGACTTAATTGAAGATGCATGAAATCTTGCGGTTCTTCACTAGTGCTGAAACCTTCTCCCATCATGGAATTGCCGCAAAATTCATTATTATTCGTCATGTCTCCTACGTTATAAAGCTGCTGAAATAAAAAACGAAGCTTAATTAGTGACCTGGAACTTGATATATACTTGTATCTACTTTAGATGTCGTATGACTCTTTTACTCGTGAGATATGTTATTTTTAAAAGAGTTTCTGCGTTGTTTACATGGATTTCGAATCCATGTTGTGGATTGTGGATAGAAGTTTTAGCTTCATGAGCTATTTGCCTACTACAAAAAACCAACTTCCACTTATGTATAAGAGGTAAAAGACTTATCACGCGATCTTCAGTTCTTACATACACTAATAATTAATTATATTGGCTAGCTAAATATGCATGTCTATACATTAAGTGAGTACATTCTTGTGTAAACATTATTATACAATTAAGCATAAAATTTCATGTATTTGTATTGGACTCTAATAATGTTATCAATCGCATATATATGTACCATACCTTCTTACATAATTCAACGTTTTCTTGACGAATGAGTTCAACCTTTTCGCATAATTCCATGTTTTCTTGATGAATGATAGTCCCCTGTTAGCAAATAATTTGAGATTTCCGTTTGAAAGAAATGTAGCAAGTAAAAAATTGAAAGACAGAGGGAGTACATGAAACCAAACAAATTATATGGAATTAACTCAGTAATTTAAATACCTTGCGATTAAGCTCCTGTATCTCATTTGCAAGAGTATGTTCCTGCGGCATTAAAGTAGTAAAATTCATGGTCAAATAAACTGAATGACACTTCAGCTAATGAAGCAAGTGGATTGGTATGACTATATAAAGCTGTTATTGAGTTTCTTGCCTTCTTCATGCGCACACCTCGTAGGCTTGTTTCGAGTTGATCTTCAAGGGCTTGGAGTTCTTCGATGTTTAAACCAGAGAGCTTGTGTCCCATAAGTTGCCTGCCTTAGCAAGATGGAAATCAATGAAATGCCAAATTAAGGTATATGAATCGTAAATTAATATATATGTAGTACAGTAGTGAATACTAAAAATCGTATAGTGACATCAAATTTAGCGACAATAAATATATGTTGTATATTATGTATATATCACAATTGAAAAACTAAACGTAAAAAATAAAGTGAAAAGTGATAGTATTATTATTATACAAGTAGCTAGTCTAGGTGTTCTTCTTTTTTTTTTATTTTTTTTTTATCCGAGTAATAACGACGAAGCTAAATTGCCTCTGGCTCATGGTTATTATTGTTTACGGCATATATACCCCCTATGCTTGTGCAAATGCTTGCATACTTATGAGTGTACCACATTCATGCACGATGCATCTCACATGTTACAGTGCAACTGCTGGACGCACCATGGTGCGTTGCTTGAACGCTAGGCTAAGGGTACATTCTGTTCGATTTATTTTGACTGACTTGAGCTAATCTTATAATTTTGCACATATTTTGACTCAACTGATGAAATAAGTATATATAAAGTAAACAAAACGGAGTATATCTTTGCTAATTAAGCCTAGATTACATATAGATGCCCTGCCATTTAAACTAAGTTGACAAACATTTTTGTTTTTTTTTTCATTTGCAGAATTAAAATATAAAGTAAAATGAATATGAAGAAAGTATACCGGTGGCTTTCAATAAGCTCCTGTAATTGCTGTCTTTTGAGTTCAGCCTCCTGGCGCCAAAACTAGCATGTAAAATGTTATACAGTTAATACAATTGCATTGATAATTTTGAGGTCCGAAGATATACTTATTATTAAGAACTCGGGATGTTACTGAAACGCTCTTCAGCTTATGCTTATGGTCCTTCACATAAATCCGAAAAGTAATGCATGTTGTATATATTAATCTCTCCGTCTCATATTTTAATTACATACATCTAGCTAGTAGGTAGCGAATTGTTTTAGTTGTCATCAATCCTGTAATTAACCTAGTAAGGAGTACTCAACGCTAATATAGCATCGAGAAAAATTTAACAAGATTGCACGCGATAAAAGGCAGGCGCGCATTAAACACATAAACTACATCTTTCTACCAATTCAAACATATATGTAAAAAATACATTATATTTGTAAGAGGTGGTGTAATTAAGTGGCTACATTTAAGCAGTTGTTAGTTGCAAAAGTGTCTCATATATGCTGGTTGATCTATCATACTAACTTAAGTAATTAGGAGATTAAAAATTTTAAAACCTTAAGTTAATCAATAACACTTTTCTTGGTAAAACAACAAAGACATGTACATGTATATGTACATGTCTTTGAAGGAATTACGCTAGGGATTCTCTAGTCTCTACAATAGTCTCATACTCCCTCCATGCAATTATATATATAAATAAAAATGTCAAATGTATTAAATTGTCATTTTCAAAAAATTAGATAAAGATCATTATAAGCATGGTGATCGGGTTTTCCAGACACACCATCATATCACAAATAATTTTGTGGAGTCGTCGATGGAGACATAGAAGTATGGTTTAGCATCACCGGTAAGTACAAACGAGCTATACTTCAATGGAATTATGTTCACAATTTGTTCTTCTTTACAGTTTGCTTCAATAATTATGGAGCATAGTACTAGAAGCTATGTTTTTCTTCATAATTCCATTAAAATATAGTTCGTTCATACTGACCGGGGTATTACTATCCATACATACATGAAATACATTCATAAATATGACGTAGTTATTTATATATGCAATATTCAAGGGGTGTTCACACGACGACATTGCAATACTATTCTTTCCTTAGAAATCCAATATATAATATATATATATATATATATATATGAACTGAAGGGATGTCAACTTCTTAAATAGAATGCCTCAATTTGTGCACAAATTGAAATCTCCAAACTATCTAGCTACACAGTAGACATCTAATATTTCCTCTCTTAGAAATCTTAGCTAGCCCTTTATGCTATAATCGATCTTTTGAATGTCTAGGAAAAGTCGTCATTTACAATTCACAATACTAGCTAGCTTAATAGGCAATATTTGACTTTTGATAGTTAGTTGTGAAATTTGAATTATATAATCACTACGTCTTGTGAAATTTCAATTTCACTTATGATATAACTTATGATCAGATCTATTGATAAAAAAATATAAACTGATTGATGCTTTGCATATTATACCATTAAAAGTCAAATGTAGCTTATTAACGAGGGACAAAGGGAGTAGTATGTATATCTTCACGAAAAAACACTACAAGAAAAACATCGATTAGCGACGGATTCCTTTTGACGGACCAAAATTCCGTCGCAAATTTCAGTAATTTGCGATGGAAAAAAATTCCGTCGCAAAATTGCGATGTAAAATTCCGTCGCAATGTGAAAAAAAAACCTATTAATTCCTTTCTCACCTTTTCTTTCTCCCTCTTGTTTTTCCTTCTTCTGCTCTTCTATCTCCCTCTTCCTTAATTTCTCGCCCCTTCTTTCTCTCCTTCTGCTTTCTATCTCCCTCTTCTTTTCTCTTCTTCCTCCTTAATTTCTCACCCCTTCTTTCTCTCCTTCTGCTTTCTATCTCCCTCTTCTTTTCTCTTCTTCTTCCTTCATTTCTCGCCCCTTCTTCCTCTCCTTCTGCTTTCTTTCTCCCTCTTCTTCTTCTTCTTCTCGCCAAAATGGTCTTCGTGGTCGATTTTGGCCTTACAAAACTCAATGAAGGACCAATTCCATCTTTTCGAGGTATGTTTGATTTATTTTTCGTGTTTTTTTTTTTCAAAAAATTTGATGTTTTTTTTTCCGTGGTTTTTGTTGTTGATTTATGGTGGTTTTGGCTGATTTTGGTGGTTTGTGGGTTGTGGATGCGTGGGTTTGTGGTTCCGGGTTGTTGTGGGTTTGTTGGACGATTGTTGTGGGTTCGTTGTTGGACGATTGTTGTGGGTTTGTGGCTTTAGGTTGTGGTTTCCGGGTTTGTGATCCGGTTGTTGTGGGGTTTAGTGGTTTTCGGTCTAGGTGGGTGGGTGGGGTTTGTGGGTCTAGGGGGGGTTTCGGTCTGCTGGGTTTGTGGGTCTGGGTTTCAGGGTAGGAGATGGGTTGGGGGTTGGGTTGGGTTTCTGGGTGGGTGGTGGTCTGGGCGTGGTGGGGTTGTTGAGGTGGTGGGGTGGCTATTGCTGCATCACCGCCTTTTTTTTTATTTTTATGGTTTGGATTTGCGACGGAAATTTTGTCAAAAATCAAAAAACTCAAATAGTCGGAAAACTGTCGAAATTCCGTCGGAAAAGTTTTCCGACGGAAATTCCGCCGCAAATTCTTGTTTTTCCGACGGAAATTCCGTCGCAAATTCTTGTTTTTCTGACAACCAAAATTCCGACCGTCATATTCCGACGGAATTCCGTCGCAAATGCCTTTTCCGACGGAATTCCAGTATTTTGCGACGGAATTTTTCCGTCGAAAATGACAATTTTTTTTGTAGTGAAACATAACCCCTAACAGAGAAGGTTAGAAACAAGAAAGTACAACAGATGAACGAAAATGTCACATGCAGTCCTTCTTCAAAGAATAAATGCACGTATCTTCCACACACCGTTGGGGACTTTCTTGATCTAACTTCATAAAACCAAATCAACGAAAACGAGTTTTCAAACTTATTTTCTAGAAAAACGATCTGATTCTTGTACACAAGAAGCAAATACAGCTTAATAAAATGATCCCTTTTGCCATACATTAAAATGTAAGGATATACACCGGGGATTGTGCTTAATTGTTTGATCTGGTTTTTCATCATAACAGTTTGGTTTGCTTAGGTACGGTTGTATTTTACTGTTTTATAATGCTAATTGTAGATGTCGTATGGCTCACTTTGAATTAATAAATTATTATCTTTCCCTTACAAAAAAGTGCAAGGCTAGAATAAGATGTAGTAATAGTGGAGTATAAGATCATACCTTTAGTTCAGATTCAGAGTTGAGGTGGTTTTGCTCCTGCATTGTCTTCTTATATCTTTCTATAACTGATTCCATGCTGACATATAGTATTATGAGCAAGTAAATCCACATAGTTTAATTTACAATTCTTTTAGTGTTTAAACAGGAAAAATTAAACAAAGTTGCAACAAACTAAATCTACATTATTTTTACTCATATATTTTATCTATAATAACAACAACAATAATATAACAACTAGTCAGCAAGGTATCACTTTTGGTGATTTTGTAAATGCAAAAAAAATTAACAAAAAGTTGCTTATTTGAGTGTATTGAATGTAGACAAACAAAGTATATGTATTTTGCTACAAACCACATATTGGTCAATTAAATAAAATGAGTTAATGAATGTTTTTATTTTGGTGTTAAAAATGCCAAGTAGTGAGAATCAATCTCACAATGTTATAAAATCGGAAGGAACTTTAATTAAATGCATTATCCATCACTCTCGATCAAGGAACTTAAACAAGCAAAAAAAAAAAAAACTGGTATTTGTTATTTTGTGTTGACCAACTAAAAATGAGCAAAAAGCCTGAGACAAAAGTTTCTTTGGCATAAGTTATTTTGTCAGATAAAATTCTAGGATTATACATTCTACATTGTAAAATTACGAATGAATTGATTATTTTTATGGTTAATAGGATTTGATTACTTAAAAAATATCTTTGGCCTATCATCAAATACGGAGTACTCTTATTTTCTATACTATTTGAAATAACAAAATGGCAATGGTTCTTGTAAAAAAAAAAAAAAATTTGACAATGGTCGAGAATTTTTATCTAATTTAACTATCAAGTTCTTGCTGGCCTTAATGCATTACCATTTATCAATGAAGAAAAATTTTAGTACTAATTTACTTAAAACAAATAAACATTTTTTTCGTAAATGGATAACATTAACCAACACATTGTTCTCAGTCTGTAATAGTTTAAGTTTGACATTGTCGTAGTGCTTTCCTTTTAACCTTATCTTAATAACAATACCATCATTTATTACCATTTACCATAACAATGATAGTAAAGATGATTGATAAAATAAAATCTATCATTAGGTAAAATTGGAAACTGACAATAATGTCTTTAGACTGACATCATGCTTCCATAGGATAGATGAACAAAGTAAACAAATTTAGTTTGAGACAGAGTGAAGTGGAAACAAGTTAGTCTCTGGTTTCAAGGTTTTATTCATGTTGTTAGGCACAATTTCATGCGCTATAACCTAACCATCTATTATATAGTAATCAACTATAAATTATGCCATTTTGAATGTATGAAACTTTATTGAGGTAAGGAGATTAAATTAGGTTGATCTTTATTAATCCAAACTGCAAATCTTGACACAACAATTAATATAACATAAAAAAAGCTCAAACCCAAAATTAGAGAAATTAATTAATACCTAAAGACGAAGGGTTCAAAACACAACTCTATATTCATTGAATTGAACTACAATAGGGTAAGAGTTAGGGTTTTGCTTTTTTTTTTTTTTCTGTGTAATGCCTAATGCCTATAAATGAAATGGCAATATATTCTTATTTGTATCAATTTAAAACCCTTGACCACGGTGGATCTATTAAGTTTTCGCTGAATAATTACTATAAAATTAAAACCTTATAATCTTGAAAGACGATAAGTACTATTCACATTGAATAATGTAGTCGTGATTTGTAAATACATTATTTTCAAGGTTATGCTCTTCTATTGAGTTATGTAGGTACTAACATATCTATGATACTTTTTTTAATGTTTGCAAAGGTTAGAAATCAAACCTAGAGTTGGAATACTCATAAAGCTTGGAAGTGCTGGAGAATATGATAACTCCAACTTCAGCATCACAAAGAATGGCCAATTCCTTAGCCTTCTTCAGCAATCCCTTTCTCCTCTTTGAGAAAGTAACTTGCCTACTCGTCGAATTGTCGATTCTTTCAATCACGATCTTCCCTCTTCCCATTTTAGCTTCTTGATCAACTTCAACATACAAAAATTAATCAAAAGAGCAAGGTTAAGGATGTAGACATAATTTAAAGATTGTAAATGAACATCTAAACATTAAAACCTCAAATTAAAACCCTATGATTCCAATTACTCACCAAGTGACGCGATTTTAACTAGTACAAAAATCAAATGTTTGTTCCCTAAAAAAAATTTGAAGGGATGATTACAATCAAGAACAAGGAGGATGAGGAGAAATTACCTTTCATTACAGCAGCTTGCTTTATAAGCAAAATAGAAGAGGGTACTACTAAAACAATAGTATATTATGTATAAACACAACAAAAGAGGAGCATATAATTAACAACTTGTTACTATATTAATATAATTTTAATGAACTTTACCGTACAACAACGTTATATAATAATGAAAGTGTGTACAACTTTATAGTTTATATTTCAAAAAATATAATTTGTAGAATTTTAATTTCCATTTCAGGTATGGAAGTTAACGCACACTTGATACTGTAGATGAAACTCCCTATGCAAGTATTGCTATTATAATAAAGCCGTCAAGCGTATTCAACATTGACACTTGGGATATTTGTTCTTAAAAATTAATTTTAGGTCTAACCAAAAGTATTTCGATTCAAACTTTTGATTCGACATTTGTTTGGAGATCGATGTAGAAAGCAAAATTTGATCTTTCTTTTGAACTTAATTTTAGCGGTTTGATTTTAGTTCTATTTTTTTCGATTAAAATTATGATCCAGTTTAATTTAGTTTAAAAAATAGAGCTTAAATTCACACTATATTACTTAGCGACTTAGGGTGCATTTCTTTTCAGTATTTGTGGGTAGTGTTCGAGTTTTGTCTTTTGTATTGGGCACCTATACTAAATTTGTTGAGCTATTTACAATTTGCCCTAATTATTCTCTTTGGTAACACATGTAAAATTCTATAAATTGCCATTAACTGTAATTTCCCCATTAATAATTGTGGATAGGTTCACATTTATATTGATTAGTAGATTGAGCACGAGACTTGGCTTGAGGATCGTTTGGTTCATTGAATTGAATTGGAATGCAATGGAATGATATAGAGGCGAGTTAAAAATATCCAACCAGACTGACCTATAGAGTCTTAGAGAATACCTAATTGAAACTCAATAATATAGAGTAATTAATTAGATAACAAACATAAATTCTATACTTAACTGTTAGTCAAACCATCAACTTTATGGTATTGGTTTCGTCACTAACTCACTATATATGATATGTCATGATAAATCAGGTGTTTTGCTTTTGATGTTTAATTTCAAATAAAGTGTCTTATAGAATGATAGGTGATTCTTTTTTTGTTTGATTTTATTAATTATGAATAATATGATCTTAATATAATGTCTCCATAATAGGCTTGCTAGTAGGGAGCCTAATTTTCACCCACTAATCACTGCATCGGATTCCTTATTAAGGTATGATGAAAAAACTAGTTGTTTAATTAGTCATCATTTTTTAATATTATTAATTAATCAAACGTCCAATTGCATTTATAGTGGTACTCTATATGATAAATTTTTGTGAATCATATTCTTATGTTCCTTTGTTATAGAGTTCAGTACTTCATTTAGGAATCTTCTCTAACTTATCTATTAGAAAGCTAAGAAGAAAAGTTATCTTATTTATAATTTTACCACTAATTAAGGTATCATTCATTGATATCAACTAATTACTTTATCCTTTGTGTAGGGTGTGTAGATTTAGCGGCAAGATAGTTGACAGCTATATACATCCACATACATAGTGAAGTTTTATAAATAATATGTACACAATTAAGTTTGATTTAGTCAAGTTTAAGGTAATACGAAGGGACAACATAGATACAAGGAATATTATTGTTACATTTCATAGTGGAAATGTGCAATCGCACATTACATAAAGTTCATCCGCCAAGTCAAATGTTATGAACCATTCCTCACAATAAAAGATCTAAATCATTATTAACCAATTAACAAGATTCTATCATTGGCAAGAATCTCACTAATTAAGGAGCCAACTCAACTTTTCCTCCATCATCCCAATTGCCCTAATAGTGTACTTATCAATAAATACAACTTATCATCAGATTAGCCAGCATACCTAGCTTGTTCGGCTTGGTCGTCATATGTGCGAAAGTAATAAATAAAAAACTTCAATAATTAAGCAAGAATTCAAACTTTCAAGACATAAATATGCAATAAACCCATTATAATTGATCAATTAAAATAGAATTCATAACAGACATTTTAGGCACGACCACATGAAAATTTAGATACTTTATACATTATATACCTCGGTGTAAACCCAAAAGAAGAAAATTCAACCTGAAAAAGTTGCATTGAAATCAGTAACACAAACTTCCTTTAACCAATTTATAATCTTAATCACCCTAACTAAGCTTCTTTATTAGTGCTAATGCATACTTACTGTTGGAAGATTGTTTTAGACACTAATCATAAAGACTACGATCCATGTCCCTAATACTTTTCTCTAATTGGTTGACACCCACGTGAATGTTAGTTCCTAGACCAATGAGATTCGTCGATTAGCGCAAAATCTTCGAATCTAATCTAATTAATTAACTTAATTAGATATAATAGGTGATTAACAAATAATAATAGTACCCAAAATCAAAGGTTTTAGGGCTCCAACTAAGAAGGGTGACCAACCTTAGCCAGGTGTCAATCATCAACAAATGATATGGACACAAAGTTTAATAAAAAGGTACTATTTCAAAAAATAGTTTATCTTTCCAACAATGGAAATGTCTGCTTATTGAGTTCAGCAAAAGAATTAAATAATATTTTGGGAGTGGCATTTTATGTAAATAAGAGAAAATCTCAACAGTAACAATAGTTTTTGGATAAAAGTACATCTCCTATTACTTGGGGCACATGAAGGTGTATGAATGATAGCACTTCTATGGAAGTACGGAAGCATGCACATGGCTTTTGCAGAGTTTTGGAAAATAATTTTATAATTGGCATATGAATGTATCATTTATTCGAGTTTTGACTGTATTTTTTTTTTTTTTTGCCCTAGAAATATGCATGGTTATGTAGGAATTGTATTATTAAATCATGCCACAGTAACATGCAAACACGATCATGGTTTGTTAGGATGATGTTTACGCCACCTCTATGAAATACAAGTCACACACTAACTCATGAAGGTGTCTAGCTAGCTTATCCCCGCGTCTCAAAATTATCGAGTGTTTTATGTGAAAGCAGTATGATTTCCATACTTATCAATGGTATTAAATATTTTATTATATATTATAGGGATGTATGAGATTCAAATATTTGATATTGTTACACACTTACACTGACTTGGATGCGCATATTATGTGATACAACCAACTCAATTAGAAGTATAAGATGATGGTTAGAGGCATAACAATGGCTATCTTATAGTCTATCAATATATTATAATTCAATTAATTCATTTTGACCGTCTTAATGCCTTTTGTGATAGAGTATATAAAATATTCTTGGGCCTCAACCATCAATTTAAGCTTTTGGTTGAGATGGTCCTTTAATATGGTATCAGAGCCAGCGTGACACAAAGGTCACGGGTTCGAATCTCATCCACCCTCCCTTCTAAGTGGAATTATTCAACCTAGAGTATGGGGGGCCCATGTTGCATCCACACTTCAAGCCCAACGGGCTCTCGTGTGAGGAGGTATGATAGAGTATATAAAATATTCCTGGGCTCAACCAAAAGCTTCAACCATTAGGTTCAGATGGTCCTCTAATATTTTGAACCTCAAAAAGTTGCCTAAGGTCCACATTTTGACCATAGGGGCATTGTATAAGACTTTCAAAAAAAATTCTGAGTCCCTGACACCTCGCTCTGAAGACGTTGAATCGGATAATAACCTTTATTTACAGCTTTCAGAGGGTTATCCCGAGCCCAGTTTAGTTTCAATTCTATTTTTTGACCAAGTGTTTTTAGTGAACCTAAGACCCCCCACATTAAGTTTCAGCCTCAGAAAATTTGATATGCTTCCTTTTTATATAGATTTTGAAAAAAGAGTACACCGGTCTTTTTCTCTCTCCTTGGATGGACTTATCACCATTTGAGCAACGAAAAGTTGCTCTAGTTTGATTTGATATTTATTAGCAACAGCATTGAAATGATATGCTGCTTGCTCGTCTGACGCCATTTTCAATTTGATCAGTTGTATTTTGACATCAAAGTATCCAACTATTGTATGGGCCACTGGCTGATGAGTGATGGCTACTCATAAATTTAAGCCCATTTAGCCGATGACGAAATTTTAAACGTATGGACATTGGAATGTTTGGATGCTGCTGGCTTAGAGAAATGGGTTTCCACTCTCACAATCGTACTCTTCCTTGATGACACTAATAAGTAATTTTGACTTTATTTTTTTATTAACAAGCTAGATTGGTGTTCATGCAATCGACAATTTATACGATAAATGGAAAAAACAAGCCTATACTGATTTATATTATCGCGCTTGAGTATTTTAATAAATACGAAAGATAAAATATTTTGTCACCCTTTAATTGTAGTTTGACACGGGGCTACTCCATTAACTTAGTGGAATTCAATAACTTTTGTCAACTAGGCTGGACAGCCAAAAAAAAAAACTAAAAAAAAAACACCCTTATCTATCGCACATAAAGTAGTCAATGTTCAAGTAAAATACCATTATTTTTTTGTTAGAGATACTATCGGAAAATATATATGTAATTTAATATATATGACTTAATGATTGCTTGATTATTATTCATCAATAGGTTGAGTATTAATACAAAAGCTAAGTAACATAAGATAGGAAACAATCTTATACTACTAAAACCTAAAAGATATATACTATCATAAACAATTAAATATGTTAACATAGATAAACCTAAATTATATTATTCTCCTAATTATATCTAGAAAAAATATATCACACATATATTTTCCGATATTATCTCTAACATTTTTAACTACTCCTTGCAAGTTTTTGCTTAACGTAACAAAGCAGTCAAAGTAAGGTGGTTTATATACTAAGGAACCTTATTCTAACAGTACGAATATTATTTTAATTATTGATTTATAGATGACTGATATTAATTAATTAATCAATTTCTGTCGACCATCAGTTAGTTTTAACAAGATTAGTATAAGAAACTTTGAATAATTAGAAAGAGTCAACATTACTTATCTCTTACGCTCTCTATATCCTTCTTTCACTTCTTTCCTGAGTTTCTGTGCTCTAAAATGGCTACCTACACTTCTCTTATTTTTCTTAGCTTATGCATATTTTCTATTCCAATTCTCGCAAGCTCTACTTCATTCGAATTACCTCACTTTGTGGCGGACTCAAGCATATTTTACCAAGGGGACGCGGTTAGCTCCTCAGGTGTCATCGAGTTCAACAAAGTTGGTTACTCAAATCGTGTTGGGATGATTACTTATATCAACGAGGTGCATCTTTGGGACGAAACTTCAGGCAAAGTGTCCGACTTCTGGACTCATTTCACATTTATGGTCGACACCCTTAACCAATCTTCGGGTCAATATGGTCATGGGTTGACTTTTTTTATAAGTCCAATTGATTTCAAAATTCCACCTAATTCCAACGGTGGATTTCTAGGACTCTTCAACACATCAACATCTTTCTCAAGTAACAATCACATAATTGTTGTCGAATTTGACTCTTTCCCTGATCAAGACTGGGATCCTCCATACGAGCATGTAGGTATCAACATAGGCACCATCAACTCTACCAAGTATGCACGTTGGAACGCTAGCGAACATAGCGGTGACATTGCTCATGTTTGGGTGACATATAATGCTACTACTAAGGATTTCAATGTGATATGGTCATATCAAAGTGACTTACATAAGAATACAAGTATTTCTTTAGAAATTGATCTAATAGAAGTTATACCAGAATTTGTTTCAATTGGTTTTTCTGCTGCAACTGATCAAAATGTGGAAAGAAATAGTCTTCAATCATGGGAATTTAGTTCAAATTTAAAGGTAAAAGTTGAGAGCATTATCTTCCAATTATTAATTGGATTAATGTCACCTTTTGTATTTCTTGTATTAGGGGGTATGATAGTGTCTTTTATTATGAAATGATCAAAAATTTTAAGGGTTAGATTAATTTCTATTATTTTGATTAGGTAGGGAATAAGAGTTTTAAAAAAAAAAATGGGGAATTTTTTTTTCCAATTTTCTATGTATTTTAACATTTCAATGAATTATTGCAAAGCAGTTCATCCTCCGTTTTTTTATATACTTCAACGTTTCGATTATGATACGCATGGCTGATAGCCTGATAGAGTGAATAGTACGTGTAGTGTGAATATTTTAGAGTTGAAACGTTTCAAAATATATTCATGATTTGCTGAACATGGTTTTATGTTGACTTTTGTTGTGTTCCTCATTTACTGATTTACTACCTTGACGTACAGAATTGAAGTACGGAGTATCTACATAATAACTGAAACTACTTTGTGATCGAATTATGTGCAATAATCCGATATTGAAGTATTACTTTTTTTTTTTTTTTGGTGCTATATTGAAGTATTACTTTGACTATTAATATTTATATACAATTTATACAAGCAAATATTACGGAGTATTATAAAAAAAAACTATAAACAAAAAAATTAATAATATCCATAAGTATTTAACGAAATAACAGTAACAAGATTGCACTTTATTATATGCAAAGATATATAAAATATTGATCAAAGTGTATAGTGTGAACAATATAAAAGTCAAATTGTTCCACATAATATGAAACGAATGACGTATTAGCTAGCATATTGGTCATGTGCCTTAGTTTCCAATAGAGATATGAATGCGTTTTTCTTCCTATTAATAGAAAGTGACAGAAACACCCATGTTTACATGGTGAAGGATTCGGTCCCAATAAGATGCCTATTTTTTTCTCTTATTCATTCTTCACATATACCATATTGTGCAAGGCTTTGGCACTTAGTATTATTCTCAACTAGTTTAAATCTCGTGCTATGCGTGCACAAATTTAATAAGATTATTTGTAAAATACGTACAATGAAAACAATACTAATATATAGTTACAACGTAACAAACTATTATTTTATTTCTCAAATAGATCGAGTTTCCTACAAACAAATCATGACAAATTAAAAGTTGTATAAAAGATTTAACGATATGACCATTTAAAAGTTTGTAACAGAAATCAAGGTATGTACGGTATATAAATAATAACAAAATCCATTACGGAGCATTATTAGTTGAGCTTTGTAATTAACCAAAAGAAAGCAATTGTTATTAGGGTTATTTTTACATCTTTACATGTAACTTCTTAACATCAAAAAATAAAATACAATACATTCATATATTTAAAACTAGCATACTCTAATATAGAATGGTCTAGAATTCCTATATTTTAGTTTGCATGTTATTAGTGACCATGTCAAATTTCCGCATATAATTATGAGACCAAATCTGTTGTCTCAGTTTTTGTGTGTCAAACAATCTTATTGGTTGATTTTAAAACAAGGGTCCATCACTTTTGAATTTTAAGATTAAAGTTAATATTATCAACCAATAGAAAAACAATGACACACAAGTAGTCCACAAATAGTGGGACGATTGATAACTAGGGTTTTATCGATTTCAACGTCGTCTTCTATAACCACCTTCTCTTTGGCAAGTGAAGTACATTGCAGCAACTGGCATCCCAAGATTGTAAAGTTCAGCAAACTCTCTTGTGAAGAAATTTTGACGCCACCCTGGTGTACTTATGGTTTGTACGCCATAGTGACAAAATACGACGAACACTAACCTATGTATTCCCATTGATGGCCTTGGACTTTCATATGACACGACTTCTTGCCCTATATAAACAACATATACATGAATTAATCGTTGTTATATTTATGAAGATATGATCATTATTTTTCCAAATATTCTAAAATAATATATACGTATGTTGCCAAGCTAGACATGCATAGATGGTCAGATGTTTGGTTTAGTGAGCTATAAAAATGGCATATATACCATCAGTAAGTATTCGTTTTTAAAATCACATGTCCTGATATATTACTCGTAAATTAAGATTTGGGTGAAGGACATGCGTTCAGAATTTTCTTGTAGGGTGAATTTGGTGAGATCCGATGATTGTACTCTTTTTTCCTACATGTAAATTCGATAAGTAGCCAATTCAAGTGTGTGTTCAGTTTCTTATCTCTTTTGAAATTACTTTTGGAGGCAGGACATTTGTAAGTTTCAATACCACAAACATACGTTACGTTATGCTTTACATGTCCATTTATAATTGATTCTTTGTTTTACAAAATATATATAAATTAAAAATTAAAAAACAACATCATAGTGCTTACTCACCACATCCGATGCTTCCAGTCGCCGGTATGTTCGTCACCAACCTTAAAGTAGTGGGAAAATGTCCAAAAAAAAAAAAAAAAAAGAGAATGATCAATAAAAATGGTAGAGCATAATATAAGTCTCTTATAAAAAGGAGGAAAAAAAAGAATCATACGCTTAGAAATTTATATATAATGTATACGTAATATTATTAAATTTGTGAATTTTTTTTGCCACCATACCAATGCAAGTATTCTCTTTCAGTTGCACTGCCAGGACTTGGAGCATCAGGATCCACCAAAACCTTTATAATAAGCCAAGAAATACGGACTTCATAAGATTTTAAAGTAAAAGTCGATAATTGTAGCTATATTCTTATAGACTAGTTACTAATATATGCATGCAAGTACTTGATAGCCGTTAGGGGTACATATATGATACGCTGATAATTATTACAAAAAAACAACTATAGGAAAAAAGTAATTGCTAAGGTGCGACAAAGACTTACCAATGTATAAAGTAGCCTAGGATCATTACTAGAGATTTCGATCCTTGGCGGGTTGACAACTTGAGAAGGCTTAAACTCACAAGCATTGATAACTTCTCTGTTATCATATATAACCCTTAGATTTGCACACCTAATAAAAGGATCAATAACATCTCCTATCACTTGCCCTAGAACAAGTGCATCTCTTCCATTTCTTGGCATAATGATGAAATAATGTTATGTCGTAGGTTGTAATATAACACAATGTATAGTTTCTTGGCTACAACTTTATGAATTCTCTTATGCTAGATATACTCTGGAGTCCTATTTATAGGAGTGCTTATGTAGACATCAAACATATTCCCTTCTTCAATAGTAGTGGGTCACATTAGATCATCGGTCATTGTAATGTAATGAGTTAGAAATGATACAATTATACTATCAATGGTACTTTGTATTTACAATTTGTAGATACCAACTAATTTAGTTAATTTAAATATTTAGCGCACTAATGGCTTTTATCTTTATGAATCTCAATTCCTTAAGCACCTAAAAAAGAATTTTTATAATTTCTACCACTCTAATATGTATTTCTATAATTTCGACCACACTTAAAACCTGTTGCTCTCATTATTTGTGTACTGTTTGTGTACCACTATTTTTGATTGGTCGATAATATTAAATTTTAAATTCAAAAGTGGTGGACTCTTGTTTTAAAATCAACCAATAAGGTTGATTGGCACACAAGTGGTACACAAATAGTAAGACGAGATTTGGACTCATTATATGGAGGTCTTACTTAACAATATTATTAGCCATTTATTACCCCAAAGAAGGGATATGTATAATTTGGTGTTGCATGGAATTGTTTTTAGTTGTTTATATCTGATTAACTAGCTAAATTTAGAAACATAACTTACTATTTTGAAAATAAAAGACAACTACAGTATTAATATATATACCAATAATTCCTATGATATGATATCCATCATAAATTTGAGTAACTTTATTCTTTACATTCTAGTGGTCCGATCCGTCCCAACTCCCAATGAGCTAACTCTCCGTATAACTTTAACGTAATTCCATTTGCCAGAAAAAAATCATCATTTTGCTCGATTATATAAACTTAAATATTTGTGACGTAATAGCTGACGAAGGCCCCGATCATATTTGTTTTCTGAAGCAACTCCTTAGAGATATTTTCCAATTGAATGTGACTACTTATTCTATAAATGGCAGGTAAATAAGAAAGCAATAAAAATTTTACTTGTATTGAGTACTTAATAATGTAAATATGATTTATAGTTGCTCGACAACACGATTGTTGAACCCCATGTGATTTACACTAGTGAGTTGTCCCATATCGGAGAAAGAGGAGATGTTGAACTAGTTTATAGGCCTAGGAGTTACTCTTCCTATTACCAATTGGTTTTAGGATGGAACCTCCTTGGGCTTGTGGACTAGTTTGACTCTAGTGGTCCCTGAAGAAACCTTTTTTATTTATCTGTAAAGTTTGTAAATAAATTTGTGGACTATATAATTATTTTGTTAATACTTGTATTATTTTTTTGAGAGGATTTCAAGGACTGTCGACTATAAATATGTTTGGAAATCATATTTGAAATTGATAACGTAGCTTAAATGAGCTAAATTGATAAGGTAGGTGAATTTCTGCACCTTAAATTGAGATGTTTTATTTGAATGCAACGAATTTCAATCAATTTATAAACTTAAACTTTATTGCAGCTCTTAGCCCAAACACTACTATTTACTTTAGATGAATTAATTAAATAGCATTCGATCTTTTGCAGTAAGTAAAATATGTAGCCAAATAGAATCTATATAAGTATGTATGACACCCTACACCACAAGGAAAAAATAGCTATTTGCATCACATCTTTTCACAATTTTACTTGGTGTAATATCTTAGGCTGGACTACAAGAATGGCTGGACTAGTTCCTTCACAAGATAGATTAAATTCCTTTTCTGAGATCGACCCTCACTGGCTGACAATTATATATGTGTTCTATATGAGTCCGTCGAAAAACTATTATATGTTCATTCTACAACATTCCAATAACACCTTATTTTCGGTTTGATATATATAGTTTGAGAACTACAGAGTATTTGACAACGACTAATACTTTGTTTGGAAAAGAAAAGATAGAGGGATACATGCATAAAGCAATAAAAATGAAAGGGAGAGTAACAAGTTTTGTTGATTGGAGAAGATAATAGAGTGGCGCGACATCTTTTTTTTTTTTATCTAACTACCATTAATAATTTAATTTGTATTGATCAGTGTCCAATAAATTAAAATAATAGTATTACTACATTCGCATACGTCCTAACATGTACATTTGTCAAAAAAGCTAAGGTCCTAACCTTTACTTGATCGTTGGGCTGACATGTCCGATAATATAAAGTACCTAAATTGTAAGATTAGATTTGGTCAAGCTAAGTATTCATAGTGTAGAGTGAACTAGTGAAGTAAGAACTTTTGGATCGACATAGGATCATGGAAATGAAAATGCATCTTAGCAAAAGGTTTAGTAAGAGCATCATATCAAACTAACCATACTAGTTGGTGTTTACTTGAGATCCATGCAGGCAACATGCATGTAATAGACCATGCAAGTTGTAAGAAAAAGCGTTGAAAGAATCCAACAAAATCACCAATCATATGCTAAAGTAATACTTAGCGCCGCAATCCATGTTCATAGTGCGATCCTTTGAGATTTTGATAGATAACTCATGCATGTTGTCTACTTTCAATACACAGTAACCATTCTCAAGTACAACATTTTACTATTTTAGAAAGATTTTTCAACAAAATTTGTATTTTGGAGAAAATATCGACAATGTATTTATTTCAAGTGAGAATTGATATTGTCATTTGTCAATATAAGTGTTCTATAGCAACTAAAAATATACATCAATGGAGTAATAGTTTTTCTACAATGGGATGATACATGGTTAGTGCACGTTAATGCTTGTTTGATGATTTAATTTATTGGATCTCTAGTTTTCCTAGAGTAAACTTGCATGTATAGATGTATTTACCATAATCTTCCTTAAAATAAATTACTATCACAAATTCATAATCTAACTAGATAACTAATTCATCACTTCTTGTTGATAAGTTGGCTTAAAATATATCTCAATTTAATTAGACAAATACTAACGGTGAGTTGGTGTCGTATAGTATTGTTAAGAGAATAAACTAATGCATATGTGAATCCTGCATTAAAGAATGAGAAAGACAACGAATAACTTATGAACTTAGATCAAGGGCAACTTCTTATTACCAATTGGTTTATATATGATATGATAGAACCTCACTCTATTTAAGTGGTCATTTTCTCCTCCAATGTAATATAAATGGATATCCAAGAGGATATCGGAATTGATTACGCCCAGCAAATTTTGGTTGTTACAATTTTATGCATTACGAGCCTCTAATCTTAAATATTTAGCTTATAGTGATATTTGATAGCTTAATTGATAGAGTATAAAATCATTTCTAGGTTTCAATTCAACTATCGACTTCAGCTTTTAATTAAGGGTTTCCCAATATTATTCTTTAATTTACCGATAAGATAATGATGGCTAGTATTCAAGTTTGAGGGTTGTGTACCATAGGTCCATAGTTATATGACCTATGTTGGCTCGAATTCACTTTTCCTCATCTATTTGTAAAATATATTGCACCTAAAAAAAGCACTCCTATTATCTATTGAGAATTAAATACTTTGTATGAATTTCTCGTCTAATATTTTGAAGGTGACTTTTAGGTTTTGGATAATGATAATCCTTCTTAATTAGTTTAGGCATCAATGGAATTGATTTTTGGATTTTGAGTCTAAACTTTAAGTTGATATACAAGCTAGTCTCAACTTTTATAGATTAATGCCGAGCTGCAAGTCAATAAATTATCCAATAATAATTGGTTTGAGATATATAGATCATCAAAGTTATTGTAAGTCCATCTTATCGAATATTAAGCTAATCTACTAGCTACTTTGTAAAACTTATATTGATGTCTCTATTAAATAGTTTCATATTCCTCGAGGGATGTATGACATGGTATAACACGTGGTTTTGTGTATTTAGGTAGGTTATTGGGGAAGTAAACTCTAATCACTATCTGAACTTCACATTTCATAGTTTATATTCCACAATATCTTTATTTATTTTTTTTTTGGCGCAATATATTCCCACAATAATGAAAGGTTAGAACAATTTTTAACACAAGAAACAATTGAGTGATATTTCTTACAAACCATACAACAAAGAACATTGGCCAGTAGTGATCTAGATTTAGATGCTCAAATAGAATGCTGAGCTATCAAACATAATAAAGTAAATCTTCATTGCAGGGATTCAAAGAGGTCTTTTATTTTATTTTTAAGTTGCTAAATTCGTACGAAATTATCTTACACTTTTTCTTTTTGTTGAACCTCATGTAGTTTACACTAGTGTATTTTACCAAATCAGAAAAAGATGAAATATTAAACTAATTTATAGGTTTAGGGGTTATTCCTTCTATTGCCAATTGGTTTTAATATTAAACCTCCTTGGATTATGGGTTGGTTTCTTCCTCCTTGTTGGATTACCCAAATCCATTTATTTGAAAGATAACATGGTATCAAAGCCAAGGTTATTCAGGCTTCTTTTAAACCGGATATTCCTAATAGAATGTAACTATTGCACACTTCTACAATCTTACCTACATTTCTATATTATTTTTTACTATACAATTAAAACTATTAAATAAAAATAAATTTTGAGCTTGTAGGGGCGAGAATCCCTTCCAGCTCCCTCTAGCTCCGCCACAAATATTTGCACAGAAACCATCTTAAATTAAATGCTCAAAATTTATTCCATGTATAATTTTTTTGTTTTCAATTTTATATACTAGTAACTAGTAATAAGGGTCTGTTTACTTCAGCTTAAAATCAGTTCAGTTTAGTTCAGGTCTTCTTTTATTTTACTAATCATTAATCCTTAATAAAAACTTTTAGTTCAGCTGTTTTCAGTTTAAGTAAACAGGCCTAAGTTTTGTTATGATTTTGAATGCGGCAGTAAGACCTATATATGCTATCTATTTAGGTTTTGAACACTATAGAGAAGTTAAGTTTAATGTTAATTACTCTCCATAATTAAATGCAAAATCTATATTAATTTAATCAGAAATTACACAAGAGAAATATTTTCAATCCACCACGTGCTATCACATAAATATTTTCCATAGACACTACGACGTGTCACCATCTTAGCCAACTGTAACTACTTTAATAAAAATAATTTGAAGCAAGGATTGAACTCCTAACCTATTAAACATAAATTAGACTTGCTAACACCAATTCATAAGGTTACATTAAGTTATAAATCGAAAAGCTAAACTTTTTTTGTTAAGTCATTAACCATCAACATTATTAAACCCACTTCTATTTTTTTTCCCTCTATATGCTTAAACATTTTAACAAAAATTCATTGACTCATTCATTTCATCTTGAATATATGCAATGGCCAGGGTCATCATCTGAATCATTATCTACTCATAGTTTCAAATTTAAAACTTATACCATCTTGCGTTATAAACATTTTGAACTAAACTGAACTGATTACGGATCACCTAATCCAACTTGTCGTTTCACAATGTGTTTGAGCCAAAAGAATAAAAAAAAAAAAAGAAAAAAAAAACAAGATGATGCTTCCATCACTATGACTTGATGCTACTGTCACTATTAAGATACAAAAGGGTGATGCTGCTAATGCCATCCATGCTGAGTTAGCATTTCAGTTTTTGCCTTTTTAAAACATGTTCGTTGTACCTCATCACCAAGTCACTTGTCTGTTTCTGATACTTGCTACTTATTTGTCTTATCCGTAAGACAGCTTTCTATTTATATCTACTATCTAGCACCATTTTCTTACAATTTCTTTTTTTTTTTTTTTTTGATTGTATGTGATGCATGGGAATATGGGATAGATACAATTTTTTTCCAATAAGTTTCAATAAATTTCAATATGATTTTAACTAATAATTAAGTTAAGGCATTTCAATCCTTTTCAATCTATTTCAATGCGTTTCTATAACTTTCGGTCATAACTCGTGGTGAAAACACACTCTAAGTTCTTAGTTCAGTTGATTTCAATTTATCTCATTTCCATAAAATATAGTTTTGTTTTTTTCATTTCAATTTCGTTTATTTCAACTTTTCAATTGAGTTTATATTCATTCACCTGTTAGTTTGGTTAAAACCTATATTTCGTCAATTCTCCTTATTTTTATTTCACCTTTAAAACATAACTGGCCGACTTATTATGTAATTGAATCTATACCTATGTTAATCATTTCAATAGTAATTGAAGGTAATTATTTTTTTTAACTTATTAAACGTCAACTTTTTTATTTAAACCTTTTAGATATAATCAAACAAATTTAGTTATTACTGAACTTGATTGAATTTACTAGCTCAAATCATGCTTTTTACACCCAATTTGAATTGAAACTTATTTTGTAAATTTAAATAGAACACATTATTAAGAATAATCCATACTACTCCATAGTATTTTTGTTTTAAGTTTTTATTATTTGGTATTTAGAGAGCTACAAGGGAGATTAATGAGAACCGATCTCAACATATTTCTTATATATTTGGGAGATAACTCTTACTAAGTGAGCTATCTCTCATAGTTTTTACTTATGTTGCTAGTAAAAGGTACGGAATATATATATATATATATATATA
>PYUH01003972.1:1271976-1363462 GCA_016808085.1 Suaeda aralocaspica | reverse complement strand
TTTTTTTTTTTTTTTTTGATTGTATGTGATGCATGGGAATATGGGATAGATACAATTTTTTTCCAATAAGTTTCAATAAATTTCAATATGATTTTAACTAATAATTAAGTTAAGGCATTTCAATCCTTTTCAATCTATTTCAATGCGTTTCTATAACTTTCGGTCATAACTCGTGGTGAAAACACACTCTAAGTTCTTAGTTCAGTTGATTTCAATTTATCTCATTTCCATAAAATATAGTTTTGTTTTTTTCATTTCAATTTCGTTTATTTCAACTTTTCAATTGAGTTTATATTCATTCACCTGTTAGTTTGGTTAAAACCTATATTTCGTCAATTCTCCTTATTTTTATTTCACCTTTAAAACATAACTGGCCGACTTATTATGTAATTGAATCTATACCTATGTTAATCATTTCAATAGTAATTGAAGGTAATTATTTTTTTTAACTTATTAAACGTCAACTTTTTTATTTAAACCTTTTAGATATAATCAAACAAATTTAGTTATTACTGAACTTGATTGAATTTACTAGCTCAAATCATGCTTTTTACACCCAATTTGAATTGAAACTTATTTTGTAAATTTAAATAGAACACATTATTAAGAATAATCCATACTACTCCATAGTATTTTTGTTTTAAGTTTTTATTATTTGGTATTTAGAGAGCTACAAGGGAGATTAATGAGAACCGATCTCAACATATTTCTTATATATTTGGGAGATAACTCTTACTAAGTGAGCTATCTCTCATAGTTTTTACTTATGTTGCTAGTAAAAGGTACGGAATATATATATATATATATATATATAAAGGATTTACAACTTATGTTATTTTCGACGTTGAAAGAATACCTTTTAAAAAGGATCCTCCCAGTCAGGCACTCAACCAAAGAACCACAAGGCGATGGCCCATGTAGGGCTAAGAATACAACTATCTAGTATCAATTTGATATCAACCTCCATGTATAAATACACCAATCAACAAAGAACAAAACATTAGTTGTTGGAGACTCCAACTTCTACCAACATCACTCATTTGCTTGCTTAAGAACTTTCATGAAACTATTCTTGACAACATTAATAGAGAATCTTGCTTCCTAACATCATTTTTTAAATAAATAAAAAAAAAAGAAAAAATAATGATAAATACTAACACCTTGCCAAATGCCAATGACTAGTCAGTTATTCACTTATTCCACCACAGAGGCAAAGAGTTTCGTTGATCTTTAGGCCCAAATTGACAATTTAGCCCATATTGTAGGGCTAATGGTCAGTGCGCAAAACCTAAAATATAAAAAAAAAAAAATAGGGCCCAATGGCCCATATGGCCTATTCAAGCAGACCATAAATATTACATGTTCAAGGTCGATCCAACTTCAAGGCCCAGGTTTTTTTTGTCTCAAACTTGCAAAATTTTTGGTCAGGCTAAACCCATGTTGCTCAACTCTGATTCTTATTTTTTTTTATTTTTTTTTAGAGTTATTTTTTTTAAGTCCTAATGCATAAATTGACCACTTTTTTATTTTATTTTATTTTATTTTTGATAGCCAGACCACTAATGTTTAGAGATATGAGAATTACTGAATTAGGAAGTATATTGCATGTTAACATAAATTCTAGAAAATTTGATTTGATATATTTATTATACCAAACTATATAGTGTAACAAACACAAGAAATATCAAAGTAAAAATCAAGAAAAACACTTAAATACATGAATTTAGCATGGTTTATTAAAAATGGAGGATGTACATGTACATGGTAGACTGGTAGTATGGTACAACTGTTGTAAGCTAAGTCAAAAGTTGGTATTATAAATGTATAATATCAAAAAAGTCCAATGTGCCCTTTTTTTGGAATTTTATTAAAGAGAAAATATAACAATGTAAGTTTTTAGATGCTAAATACGATTGTGGGCTACCCCAAGATTACCAGACTTGTCATTGAAATTTGGGGGGAAAAACAAGATAGAGTCCCAAAAGGCCTTTCAAAAGCCAAAAACAAAAGTTATAAGTCACACTTTTTAAGGATTGTCGGATCTTAAAAAATTATTGGTCTAAAATCTTATATGTTGACCCTCATATTAAAAGAAAGCCCTTAAACAGTTGAGAATGATTAAAACGTTAATATAACACAGTAACAAAATTTTTCCAAAGTTTTGAATAGTTACGAAAAAATGTAACTTGAGCACATGAGTTGAATAATAGAAGATAATAAGTCCAACACCCAATTTTAGGACTTTTCTTTTTATGTTTAAGAAAAAACACCTAAATATTGCATCTGCATGATGTGAAATGGAGGTAGTATACCTCTTCACATGAACCCAAAAGTCCAAAAGATATTATGCCCACTTGTGATGTATTTAAAATGTGTTTCATTTGTATGGGTTAGCTTATTCACTTTAGCGAATGCAAATAATTGGCCTTAATTACCAATTGTGCCAAGTGTCAAGATTATCGCCAAATGATTTCATATAAAGCAACAAATTAGACGACAATAATACACTATAATTAAAAATAGTATGTGTTCTTGGTTTATCCACGAATTGAATGTTCCATGGGGCGTGCTTATACATGATTCACATGCTACTTATACAAACTATAGTAGCGCATGTGACTTCTAAAATACTTTCAAGTTCTTGGTAGACAGTATGATCAAACATCAAAGTCAACCAAATATGTTTACTAGGGTATATTTTTCTTAATTATAGTTTATAAAGGATCGATATAGAATGAGACTATAATGGATCGATATAGAATGAGATTATAATTCCATGAAAAGAATACACCCGTTATTTATAATTTTATATAGAGGGTAGATGGTAGAGAAGAGTCTACGAAAGTGACACAGACTAGTGACCTTGTTTTCCTGCAATAAGATTAGAGACTTTGAGGTTAGTTACCCGTGAATTGACTTTTATTAGTAACTCACTTGGGCCAACTAACATGTGATACTTGTTTAACTACTTCATCTATGTATCAGCATTCAAAACATTCTTATATTGACATTTTTCTTTCCTTTTTTTGAAAATTAGGGATTCAATATATAATTTATGCAGCAATTACAGGAGCATATCAATATGTTAAAGTACTTGAGTTGTTAAATTTGGGCCGTTATTGGTCCCTCCAAAAACTAGCGTTGATAACATGTATGTAGATCAATGCAATAATTTGGAAAACCATTCCAATAGATTGAGCACCACACTTAAAATAAGGTCATATAAGAAAAATGAAGTTGAAAAATTGAAATCTTATATGACAAAAGACTTTGCTCTTTTAAACTAAATTAATTTTCGCCTATATTGAAGTGAACCCAATAGATCATTGTATAAACCTTGGCCATTTTTTTAGATGGTAATGATTGGGAGATCTAATAGTACGATTCCATACAGCCATACTATCTCCGATCCAATTCGCCCAAGACATGCACATAGACATGCACATACACACACGAACATGCCTTATGCTTGTGGTAAGGATTGAACTCTAGGCCCTTCCTTGGCATTTGATACTGATGATCATTAGGATATAGCCTCAACTTCAATATAGAAGAATAACGTACCTAAGTATTCACAACAGCCTATCACGGCACAAAAAGAGATGCAAATTGGATACTCCTAAAAATGGTTAAGTAGTAAGTACTACAGTAATTAAGTAGTAGTGGAATCCTATCAAGTGTCAAACATGGATGTAACAGCCTTAGTATTTTACAGCATGCAAAGTGCTAACCGATGATTCAGAGCAAAACTGTTGATTTTGTAGTGCACATTTCACAGAAAAGTAATAGTAGGCCCACATTAATTGCTAGTTTGCTTTCTAGCGTTCAACTCATTTACGTCCGGAAGTTAGGGTGTGTTCTCTTTACGGAATTACAATCTAAATCTATTCTAATCTATCTCAACTAAATCATTTGTAATTAAACCATCTAGGACATGGGAATAAGGCAATCAGTTGTTGTATTTTGACCATAGATGATATTTATTCTACTAGATATAGAAACTACATACACGTACTACAGATAAGCTAGTAAAATGATTATACGTTTTAATTTCACATGAAAACAGTAAGATTATGATTGTATGTGCAAATTAAATTCCCCAAGAGTTCCAATGTCTTGTGACTCTTTGATGCAAAATTCTTGTGACTTATTGTTAATTTGTTATAACTTCCTATTGCAAAGAAGAAAATGAAGCTAAATCCCAATATGTGACAAAGATGACTAGTTAGGTACTTAGGTTATGTCATTTTTTTTAGTATAACAACAAATAGGGAAATCGTTGATGCATGTCGATTAATGAGGAATAGCTTGGTTGGTAAATATTTTAATAAAAAGCATATGTAGTTTATTTCTTTCTTTAAGTGGAGGAATATTAGCTTTTGGACTGAATTTTTTTGCTTTTTCGGCTCAAATTAGTTCGGTTCGGTTCAGCTTTATTTAATTTAGTTCAATCCAGTTCAGCTCATCTATATTATAATTACTACCTCATTTCAATCAATTCAGTTCAGTTCCTTTCAGCTTAGTTCACCTCCTTTCAATTTAGTTCAATTCAGTTTAGTTTACTTCATTTCAGCTACGTTTCATTCTAAAAGAACATGGTGTAACTCAATAATGAAGTTACCAATTATTCTAAATCAATCAACTAATTATTCTTTTTTTCAAATTAATTAGGTTGAATTATCAACCAACTCAAGTATATCTTAAAATGCATTAGGAAATAAATAAAGTCAATGTCAGACGATATTTGGCACAAAGGCATTTTGAAGGTAGGTAGAAATAACTAAAATAACCAAGAAGTACTTAAGTCTTTGAATTTTTACATCAATCACTATACAAAGTCTTCAATAGCTACTCTTGCCCAAAAGAAGGGCTCTCCTAAGAAAATGTCGACCATTCACCCCCCCATACACCTTTCATTTCTAATTCTATATATACACAGACATTACCTCTTCCTTTTGCTAAAATAGGTATCACCATCGGCTTCTTCTTCCTCTTTAAGTAAAAGGTTATAGTAGGTCGGCTTGGTCTTAATTAGGTCGTTTTTTTTGTGTGTGCTTATTTTAAGCCTAATTCAGTTTAGTTCATTACTATAGTTAGCTAATAGACTTTAACATACTTTTGAGTCTGTATTATATGTTATATTTAGTCAATTAAGTTCAAATCATCTCAACTAAGCCCATAAAAAGGGCTAATGTGCTTAGGTTTGTCAAACTTTAGAGTTGAAAATTACTACCCAAATTCTGTGAAATAATGGAGTTATATCAAGCCAATTTTTTTTTTTTTTTTTTCATAAGTACGCTTGATACCATTGAAGGGTTCTATGTTCTCAAGTTTGACTAACAGCTACCCAACTCAAATAAATGAAACACACTATATACGCCTAAAATTGAACTAAAAAGCGTTAAAAATGATCATGATTTCAACTATGTCCTAATAAAAAACTACGCTAGTCTAACCAAGGTAGCCTTGATCGATTCCACTTTAATTACTTCGTATTTGTACTTTCACATTGTTTACAAATTTAACTATGATTTCAACTATGTCCCCCAAAAAAATTGCACTAGTCTAACTAAGGTAGCCTTGATCAATTCCACTTTAATTCCTTCGTATTTTTACTTTCACACTGTTTACAAATTTAACTATGATTTCAACTATGCCCCCAAAAAAACTACGCTAGTCTAATCAAGGTAGCCTTGATCATTTCCACTTTAATTCCTTCGTATTTGTACTTTCACATTGTTTACAAATTTAACTTCAAGTGTATTTGATGATTACAAAATAATCTTGGGTGAGGCGATATGACGACCATAGATGATTTCTATAATTAATTATACCTAAAGAAAGACATTGCTATATGAGACCTTATATATTCAAACATAATAATGGTTCATCTACTCGGTGGATAATCAACCCACCATAAATACACATCTAATAACTTATACTAAAGCAATCCCCACCTACTCACATTTCCCTCCTACATTTCCCTCTCAAATCCTATTAATTAATGATTGCATAAAAAAATAAAAAAAAATATATCAATTAATGCATATAAACTAATAAATATGTTTTGACAATTAACTGCTACTCTTAAAACAACAACCCTTAATTACGTTATAATTTTTCTCCCAAATTGCATTGAAAATAAACCTTTATACATTTATTTATCATTAACTATTGTGTATATATTACATCATTTATTTTTATGTGATAAAGAAAAGATATTTATGAAAGAAAATTATTTTGTGCCAATGTGTATAAATTTTTAATATAACAAGTGATAAAGTATATCGTTTTTCTATATTATTAGATTGGTTCCTAAAAAGAATTTAGTTGATTTCTTGAACATAACTCTTTCATATCTCTTATCTATCTATCTATCATAATTAATTTTTTTAAATCTTCATTTCCATGTTTTACAAGTATCGCACGGGGTTAGAGCTTTACATATACTAAAGTAATCCCCACTTCCAACATTTTCTCTCCAAAACTCCTATCAAAGCAATTTCCCTCCCAACACTTTACATATTTTTGGTTTTCAAAAATTATTTTCCCAGAGAGTGGGGATAACTTAAGTGGTTAGAGCTTCCCTCCCGATTCCAAGAGATCGATTCTCATCCCCGCCCTTGTGGCTCTCTAAACACCAAAGAAAAATATTATTTACCCAACAAAGGAACAGGCTAAAAAAAAAAAATTATGACACATATTTACATAGGTTTTTTCCCCTCTTCTTTAGGATTCTTTTTCAAGGCCCTAACAAATACCCCCTATATTATTTTATAGCATTTTTCCCTCTTCTTTAATTTAATTTTCCAACTTATGTATATTTTTTCCCATAAAAATATCATTTTCAATAACAAATTAATCCCACGATGTTCTTTAGTCCTTTTTAGAAATCTTAAGTTACAATTTAATTTTAGTATAGCATCTATAAAAAAATCACATGTTACAGATTTTTATTAATTTATTAATCTAAAAACAACGTGCATCGCACGGGGTATTATCTAAATATGTTAATTTTTAGATAATACACCACCGTCGGTTTCAATTATTCTTTATTTTTGTTTTTGGATTTTTTGGATCTATTTTTATTATAAAGAAAGGTAAACAAGATGGATATATTTTTATTATCAATTCCGTCACTTACGTATATGAAAATTTTATAACAATCATACAAAAAATTCTCTTAACGTACATGATTTTATAATGTTATTTTTTACCGTTTTGAACCCCATTTCATGAATTCAAATATTCAATAAAATAATCTCTCTATAATTAGTTATTTTAAATTAGTTTGTTGGGATTGCAATACAAAATTACAATTATATTTTTAACTTTTTAAAAAAATTACAATGATACACAATTTACTATGAACTTTGTGTTTTGATCATTTTATCCATTACAAAACCGTGCATCACACGGGCATTATCTAGTTAATATACAATGGAATTTACCTTAACAGCTTTAATAATTTTGTACTCGTATGTTTTTACCTCTATTAGGTCACTCGGTCGCTAAAACCTTTTTTTATTTTTCAATTCAAACTTACATTGAATTTTCCGAAGGTTCACAAAAATTCTAAAAATCACAAGTTTGATTTTTACAAACGTACATAAGATGACATTACAATTTCCAACTTCTAACTTACGGGCCATTATTAATCTTACAAGCATAGAAGTAGTAAAAGTAAAAAAAAATAAAAAAAAAATAAAATACAAGTATTATGGTTACTTATACAATGACGCAAAGTATAGACCACCAAAAATAAAAAATAATAATACCACATTACCACAACAGTCAACCTTAACTAATAAACCAACCAAATTACATAAAAGAACAAACAAATAAATTAAAAAATAACATAACATAACATAAACAAAGGTCCAAAAGTCCAACAAAAATTAATCTAAGTGTATAATTCCAACATTCCCACTACCTCCATACCATATTATTTTTCCCCATAACATTTTTTTCAAGTCTTCAACTTTCATATAAATTCAAAACACTTCTTCTTAATGAAACCTCAACATTTTAATTTATTATTATTTATACATTCCAAATTTCCCCTGTTTTATATCCTCTGTTTTCATCATTCTGTTTCTCTGTTTTATTCTTCCTTCTCATTTCATCCGCCATTATTATAAGCTTAAGTGGTTAACCAATTACTTTACATTAAGGTATATTTATATTTTCAGTAATTTGTATGCTTTTGTTATGATAATTACATGCATAAATTGATCAATTTCATATACATATATTAAAGTTCTTTATTTATTTTAGTTTGTAAGTAAATTGAATGTTTTTGTTTATGATTATTAAATGCAGGTATAAATTTGAGAGCTAAAGATGAAAAATGTGGTTTACAAAAGAGATAAATTTCTGGGTTTAGCTTTAATTATAACAATGTCTTTGGTATGTCATTGTTTCGCAAGAAATCAGTTAAGTTCTTCTTCATTCTGTTTTAATTTAATTTTTACTCTGTTTTTTTGATGAATTTTTTCTTTTCATATTATCAACATTCTAAATTTAGTGTAATTAAATTATTTTCATTTTAAATTAAGCTTAATTTTGTTATTAATTTGTTGTCAATAACATAACCAATTAAAAGTAGATAATAATAATTAAAAAAAAAAAAAAGCAAACCCATTATAATAATAGAATAAAAAAAAAATTAACCGTGTTATTATAATGGTGAAAAAATGTAAAAGTTCACGAGAAAGAAAGAGACAGAATGAAGAAAGTAAAGTACTAAAGTTTGAAGTTGATGTTGTGTTTTGGTATGAATGATGAGGGCATTTACATAACAATCAAACATGTTCGACAATACAATAATCTCGTGTCCTTAAAGTTCACAAGATGTTATTTCATATAATTTCTACGACCCCGATGACTTGTTATATTGTTGAAGAGTGACTTATATTGTTGAAGAGCGGCTTAAGTATGTAATTTGTTACATGTTTCATTCGAACTCTAAAGAATAACATTAGCATGACTTTATGTTATATTAGTGAAGAGTGACTTAAATATGTCATTTGTTACATGTATCATACGTAGAGTAATAGCATGATTGCATGTACGTAACTAAAATTTAAAAAAAATATGGTACTCCTTATAAATAGTACGTAGTATTCTACTTTCTAACTCCCAAAGGAAATCATGGGTATTTATTTGTTTGAGATGCAAGTATGGAGTTACAAATCAAAATGTGTGTCCTTAACTATTTAAACTTGTCCGATATACTAAAACTTGTTCAAATTTAGGAGTTGATTTTATTTATACAAACTTTTTAAGGTTTATCTATAACCTAGTAAACCCTTAATCGTATATACTTTGACATTTCTAAAATTTTCTAGGTAGTACACACGTTAAAAGTTACTTGTTGACAAAAAATACTCAAAAGTTGAGAAATCTAAGTAATCTGCATCTCTACGAAATCAATTTGTTTATTGTGGACTCATCGGGTGTTGGAGACATGCCCATACAAAGATACAGTTGAAATTCTTCAAGTAATTCATACTTTCATGAAGGTGATCACATAGGTATTTAGGCAGGGACGGATCCAGAATTTTTAGTTAGGTGTAGCACAAATCGTAAAATCGAGGTAGATATAATTGCTTTAACGTTATCATCTCTCTAATCATCTATGATACCAATTTTGTACACGGTATCTTTGGTAGTATAAATTACGCAATCAACACTTGTAGGATCGGAAAAGGTCGCAAGTTCTTTTAATAAAATGTATACGCTTGATCATTCATATATAATTGTAAAGAGAAAAAAATAAAATTGAATCATTTGAATTATGAATCTAAATACTTAGAACAATCAAGTGACAAGAGCCAAAGAGTATAATTCGTCACAAGAATATTATTAGTGATTTAGTATCAAGAGTAGCTTACTAGTTAAAAGAATTATACTACAAAAATAGTACTTAGTAGTAGTAATAAAGAAATTAGTAGTAGTTTTAAAATAAAATAATTGAAAAAGAAATAAACCAAAAAGCTATAGTAATAAAGAATTTACTAGTAGTTTTAAAATAAAAGAAACCAAAAGTCTTTTGTAATTTCCCAAGTGTACAATACATTATGTGGGGCCTTTTTTTCTAAAAAAAAACATAAAGTTATAAGTGTGGAACCCACAACCTTAAACTTTATATATAACATTCTTACCATTGAACCAAAGTTATATATAATACTAATGTTTCAGAATAAATCTATATATTAAAATTCAGGTGTAGCACGTGCACCCCGTGCTACAACACTAGCTCCGTCCATGTATTTAGGAGAATTTTTTTTTTATCTCACCAAATACATAAATACAGGGGTATCTACTTTTGTTTTCTCAAAAAGAAAAAGGGTTAGTTGTGCTTTGTTTACCGTGGATTTTCATTTGGAGTATTGATGTCACTTGGCAGCCGAAAAGTAAACAATTAACCATCCAAGACCGTATCTATAGAAGCATCATTAGATGACATCTTTCCTCCACCAAAATTAATCTTCACCATCTTTAACTCATTGAGTTCACTTTTGATTTTTGGTGCCTTATTAGGAAGATTAGGTTTACTTACCCTCTCCCCTTTAGCATCTTCACACACTCCGCCTTCATCCATCTTATAAAAATTTTCACACTTCTACCTCATTTTAATACATAGAAGATCAGCTCAACCAAAAGCCTAATTAAGCCTAAGCTTAAGCTGTTGAGGCCAACTAAACCTCAAATAGTGAGCCAAAAACCCAAAAGGCCAACCATCCAATGATGATTTCTTATACGGAGTACTACAAGTTTACTAGACAAAATTTTAATTATTCGAGGGCCCTCTCATGACCCTACGATCATTAGGTAAAATTTGGCCAATTTAATTTTCGATGTAGCCTGTAAAAACATCTAATATCCCCTTTTCGTGCTTTCAGATACCGTGTTATAGCGATTCGAACCTCAAACCAACTATCTAAGGATTCTTTTTTACCATGTGAAAATATCGGTTGTTTTTTTTAGTTTTTGGATCCTCAGTCGCCTCGAAGGGTCCGTTTGGTAGGGCGTAAAACATTTTCCCCGAAAACAGTTTTCCCATTTTACATTGTTTGGTTTAGAGTAAAATATTAAAATGTAAAACTTGAGATGGAAAACCATTTTCCACCATATTGAAAACATTTTACCTCAAAATTGGGAGGAAAACCATTTTTCATCACACTTTGAAGGAAAACGTTTTCCAAACCAATTGAAATAATTGATTTTTCATTCAACCAAACAATGAAAAATGCTTAAAATGCAAAACCATTTTACATGCAACTAAACAACGTAAATTCATCATGAAAATGAGTTTTCCAATGTAAAAGGTTTTTCATGGAAAACTATTTTCATCCGAAAATGTTTTACACCTTACCAAACGGATCCGAAAAGCGTGAATTATAACCTGAGTTTTTAGCTTTTGAATGGCCATTCTGAATTCCGTATTATTTTCTCCAAACACACTAGTTGATCTTTCTTGCTTTTCCAACATTGTCTTATGAGCTTTTGAACTCTAAGTAACTATCTAGGGCTTCTCTTTTGTTTCATAGGGTAATTGCAAACCTTAGCCAATTTTTTTCAAGAACATCATAACCCCAAAAAAAGTGAACTACACATTTATTTTTGACTTTCAGATGGCTTTGTCACATATTCGTTCCATATTTCTCTCACATGGTGTTGGTAAATTCAAGATACTCCATATATATCCAATTTTAGCCTCTAAAAACTCGTGAAGTTCCAATATAGAGCATTTTTCCTGTGTAACCAAGGATTTCAATATCGAACTTGTGGTTCTGGTATGTCTTACTTCCATTCCATCACCATGCAGATCATGGGATCCTCAAAATGCATAAGTATGCTATCTTGGGCTTCGCCCTATTTTCGCCCTATATTTCGTTCTCTCGTGTGCTGCCAATAACCCCAGTATAGTCCATACCTGTAAAAGATTTCTATCATGAATGATCAATAAAGTTATAGTTCATTTTCGCATAATGCACACAAGTGGAACACAAAAATTGGGACCGTAAATTTGCTAAAACCATGAAAATAATGTTTTAACTTTTGATACTGGATCATGAATGATCAATAAAGCTATAATTCAGCAAAATTTCTTACCAAAAGTTTGTTTTATGCTAATGATGTTCTGTACGAAAGCTTATTACTCTAACCCTCCATGAGTGAAGCTATCATTATATGACAACAAAAAAAGTCCATCTATTATAATGTAGTAACTCGTTAAATTTGACTTCGCTTAACAAATGATTTAGATTAAAAGTCATTAACTATTTAATCCATTATCATTACTGTGAGGAGCTGTCTAGTGTTTCGCCATCCTATTCCAAAATGCAATTTTGTAAGTAGTTAAAAAGTTAATTGAAACTTTAAAAAACGCAAGTACTTGTATTATGTACGTAGTGTAGAATGTTTAATTGGTCTAAGCATCTATGGGTATATATTTTCGCACTTCTCATATCATTCCTACTCTTCTTCCCCTCTTCATATGTATAGTAACATTAAATATTATTTATGTGAGAGGGAAAGGAGTGCGAAAATATATTTGAGAGTGCAGAAATCACCATCCTTAATCTAACGCTCGAATAGATGACTCACTAGAGACAGATAATTTACTGTAATTATTGTGAAGTAAGATTATACTCCATACTAAAATTAATGTCTATTTATAGAAACTCAATTTTGTACTGGGTTTACTATATACGGAGTACAAATTAAGTACACAGTATTTTTTAATTTTTGAAAACAACTATCTTAGTGCTTTTGGCAAGTAAGCAAGGTATATACTGAATATTTTCTAATTACCAAAATGTCAAAAAAGGGAATTAGATTGCGCTTCATAAGCTGTTCAACAACTCCAATTCAATCAAAATTGACAAAATGGAAGATTTCATATGTTGGCTATTTATTAGTTTCAACGGTTCTACCGTTAATTATGTCGAACTATATTGGCAAAAATTATGGGCTACTTTCGACTTAAGCCCTGTTCTCCTCGACTTATTTTTATTTATTTTCAGCAAAAATAAGTTCAGTTCAGCAAAAATAAGTTCAGATAAGTAAAAATAAGTTCAGTTCAGTAAAAATAAGTTCAGATCAGCAAAAATAAGTTGAGGAGGATAGGGCCTTAATTAATGTTTGATTTATTGATTCAATGACAACGACGTTGCATTTTCTACCTAATTACAAATTTACAAATTTTTGAGTTTTTAATTTATTTGTTTGTTCTAGAGTCTAGACATAAACTTTTAATGTTTAGATCGAATTTTTTTCATCTTAAAGCTTGGATAAAATAAGTTTTGAAAAAATTAACATAATTTATATGAGGACTACCCACATACAATTAAACTTAACTAAATTCAGTTTTGAAGTTTTTTATAATTTCAAATAGTTTTAGACAATTAAAAAACGATCAGGTGAACAAATTCAACTTGATCCTTTCTATTATACGGTATACTATCTTTCGATTTATCTTTATCAAGGTTAATAAGTCTATTTAAAATATAAAAATATCATAGGTTGGGTGCTATATGACCTTGCTTGTGGGTTACAAATTAACAATACGTTATAGCCTTATAGGAGGAGCTAAATTTGCTTGCTGTAAACAATTAGGAGTGTCAATATTAGCTTCCTACGCCTATACCCCGGAATCAATGTTTTGTCTTCTACCTCAGCTCATTTCCCTAACCCACTACCATCTTCCAATACTAATAGAGTAATAGAAGTAATTAGATTAGGGTGCCTAGGGATGTTTCCTTATGATTGTTTAATAGGAATGTTTTCTTATGATTAATTATTTACAAAGTACAAAATATGTTTGCCGGAAAGATTCCTTTGTATATTTAGGTTAGTAGTTATTTTACTCTTTTCATACAATTCTAGCTATATTCTGGATCTCCACTCACAAACATTTATCCGCTTTTGTAATTTTTATTTTCATTTCCATTTTCCGTCCACTTGTTGCTACTATAATCGTAGAGAAGTACGAAATAAAACAATATTCTTATTATTTGATTTGTTACAGTTCGGATTGGCGGATATGAAATAGAAGGATAAATTGAGTAAAAGATTGTACATTTTGTTTATAAGATTTGATTCTTCGCAATACTTTTAATTTATCTTTTCGGATCTCCAAAGAAACTAGATTCATTAGAATTATTATACATCAACCATGCACGGATTGAAATACTTTTAAGAATAAATTAAGAATGGATAAAATGGCTCAAAGTGACCCTTTCATTAGCTTATCAAAATACACAAGAGACAACAAAGGATTAGAGTCTATGTTGGCACTTTTAAAGATAATAATATTTAAATTTCCTATTATTATTTTTTCCTTAAAAAAAAATTATATCTAAAGTCGACATATTTGTGGGCTGTTTGTCACACAGTGATATTGAAATGAAATGGCTTGCTTTTTACCGAAAGAATTTCGTTGTTAAAAATAATTATATGGTGTTATGCTACTTGCATGTTAGTGGGTCGGAAGAGAATTATTTTGTGCTTGTAGTTGAAGTTATCCCACTAATTCTAATTTAAAGCTGTTACCTTTGCATGCATCAACACCAAAGTTATACATATTCCATTAAGTACGTTTATACGTATTCTTATCGTATAATTGAGGTCTTACTGTATTTGTGCCATCAATTTGAAAAGTAAACATTGGTTTGTTCATGTTTTCAAAGCAATTCTTCACCCATACATTTTAGCGATAGATTATGTTACTAATGTATGAGTGTAAGTAGTTGTCGCACATTGAAAGTTGATGGGCTCTATTTTTAACCCGAGTCATACTTCGTATATGATTGTTGAGACTTAGAACCTAGTAATCCCGCATCGATCATATGGATTAACACATATTGCACTAATTTTGTTATGAAAACATCCCCGCCTCCTAAAAAGAAATTAAAAAAATTATGAAACTAATGTCTTTTGCCAAATGTTTGTTGATTTACATTGAAATAAACACAATGCGTAACCAACAAATTAAAACAGGAGAATACTCTTTTTTAGTACTTGGGTGACTAATGTGGATGAGGGAGAACTAATTAATGGATGTTTTGGAAATAAACTACGGAGTAGATTAGTTAAGAGGTTAGTGAGTCAAATCAACTGTAACAATAAAAGAAGCTCAATACCAAAAAAGTCAATAAAGTGAGCCTCAAAAAAATTATGCTCCAATTAGAAATACTCCTTTTTATTAGGGATTGATAATGGTTAGTTGGTTACGGTCCAATATTGTTGCAATTCTCAAAAATAAATTTCCATACATGTTTCCATATTTGCTTTCAATTTTCTGACATCAAGTATTATTAGTCAAGAATTAGTTCTAATTAGTCATCAAATCAAACAAAAACGACAATTTGTATCTAATTAAGGGAATGTTTTCTTACTAATTGAGCTTTGACCATGGATGTGCAGTCAAAGACCAAGACATTACCACCATATTTCATCTACCGGAGTCACATTGAATGTGACTGATACCGAGGTACGTATGACTTCTCCTTTCATCGTTCTATTAATTTTCACGATTATGATACATGAAGGTCCGGATTTCAAGAACAACAATTTTTATAAACAACGGTTTTTGTTGCTTAAGTATCTGGTGAAAAATCCGTATTTTTTAAAACAATACTTTTTGAGTGGGGGCTAAAAAGTCAAACTAAAACATGACCGATACTAAGGTCAATGTTCTTCAATTCTTCATATAAGAGTACTATTTTAATTGATTTATGGGAGTAACATTTTTGTAGGTGGTGATAGACAATGGAATTGTGCAAATCACAATAGCAAATCCACAGGGTTACCTTATAGGGGTCTCTTATGGTGGAGTGCATAACCTACTTGAAGCAGTTAACAGAGAACCTAACAGAGGGTATGCTGCATGGACCAATTATTTCGCTCTCGAAATTTAACATAAATCTCATAATAGCCTTTTACTTGTATGCCACATTAAGCAAAATGCACATGAATTCTTATCAACATGATATAGTGGTTTATACATTCGCGCGATCTTGTGTAGGTATTGGGATGTAGTTTGGGACACAAAAGGTTTCGATGGCACCGACTGGTATACATACTGTGTGCACTAACCCTTCTGCATTTCGTCATTGTGTTTCAGAAAATTTTTATTTAGATTAAATTCTCCTAAAATCTAAACTATATATGTAACTTCAGGCTACTTGGATCAAAATTTAATGTAATCGAAGAAAATGAGAACCAAGTAGAGGTTTCGTTTACATATAAATGGGATTCAAGCACATGGAACTCATCAAGTGATTACTGGAGGCTTCCTGCTAATGTAGACAGAAGGTAAGAGTCTATAAGTTCATTTGTACAATCCTACAAATTATGCACAATTATTAACAATTTAGAGATTGATGATACATATATTATGTATGATATCGTATATCAGGTACATAATGCTTAAGGGGTCTTCCGGATTCTATGCTTATGCTATATTAGAGCGCGAGGAAGATATGCCTGCAGCTAATATTTTCCAAGTACGGACTGTTTACAAGCTTGATCAATCCCGGTATGACTATGAGTATTGCAGATGTATATTTTATATACGGAATATGATGAACCTTAAATTTAATATTGATTACATTTGGAAATATTGTACAGATTTCATTATATGGCCCTTTCGGATACCAGGCAAAGAATAATGCCCATGCCAAAGGATCGCGAAACAGGCTTGCCCCTTGCCTTTAAAGAAGCTGTTCTTCTGACTGATCCGACTAATCAAAATTTGAGAGGGGAGGTACTAATAACTCTAACCAAATTAAAATGCTGCTACTTTCTCTTTTTGTTTTCGCAATTTCTCTGTTTCAATGTTGACAGTTATTCAATGTCATAGTATATCAGTAAATTAGTAATCAGTATGTAATCTAGAGTATTATCATCTTATTTGTCAAAGTCTCAAATGAAATGCAGGTGGATGACAAGTACCAGTACTCATGTGAGGATAAAGACAATAAGTTGCACGGGTGGATATCATTCGATCCACAAATTGGATTCTGGATTATAACTCCGAGCAATGAGTTTCGTTCTGCAGGACCTGTCAAGCAAGATCTCACTTCCCATGTCGGCCCAACTGCATTAGCTGTGAGCATATTATAATCATATCCAAACCAGTGAATTAATTTAATTAGGCCAAAATTTATGAGCTGATTGACTTTCTTCGAGCAGATGTTTCACAGTGCACATTACGCTGGTTTGGATGTGACTATGTCGTTCCAAGAAGGGGAACCATGGAAGAAGGTGTTTGGCCCTTACTATGTTTACCTGAATTCTGTTCCTGTAGAAACAGATTTCCATGATCTCTGGACTGATGCAAAGCACCAGGTATTTCTCTCACCTTTTGTTCTACTTTTTTAGCTCAATGTTCATGTCCTTAACAGTTGAAGCTTAACTTCAAGCAGATGCTGCAAGAAACTCGGATTTGGCCTTATGCATTCGCATTAGCAACAGACTTTCCCAAGTCTACTGACCGAGGTTTTGTATATGGTCGATTGTTAGTCAGCGACAGGTTTGTGACACCTAACAATCTTCTTTGGTTTCAATTATGGACACGGTTATTTTTTTGTCTTTTTATCACTGATAGTCGCTATAATATTACATTTTGCTAGGTATAATTGGAGGACAACAACATCTGGAAGTTATGCTTGGGTTGGACTTGCTGCTCCAGGTGAAGCAGGATCTTGGCAAACCGAAACAAAGGTATTGAAGAAAGAAACAACTATTAGTACTTGCATCAGATCACACTGCATTATATTTGATGCATTTTTCGTGATCCAAGTCATACTAATACCCCAAAATTAATCCTATCAGGGCTATCAGTTTTGGACTCGAGCAGACCGTTATGGAGGTTTCATGATCACAGGGGCTCATGAAGGTGTTTATAACTTGTATGCATGGGTTCCTGGTTACATCGGAGATTATGTTTTTGCGGAAAACATCACAATTACACCAGGTAATTTCCTACAATAAGCTTCATATATATGATCCATATTGAGATGAACTACTAGTGCTAACTGAGTTTCATATCTATGTACATGCTAGGCTGTGCAATCAATTTGAGAAACATAATGTATGTGCCGCCAAGAAATGGACCGACGTTATGGCATATAGGTTTCCCAGACCGTACTGCACTAGAATTTTATGTTCCGGAGCCACGTAGCTTATTTGTAAACAAACTTTACACGGATAGTGATATCAACAAGTAAGTTCCTGCTTCAATTCATACTGTCATACATAATAACATACATGTATATGTTGTTCAATTCAAGCTATCTAGATTTCTCAAACTTCGATCTTTCACTCATAAACGATATTTTTTGGTTTTAAAAGGTTCAGGCAATATGGTCTTTGGGAAAGATATGCAGACTTGTATCCCAAAAACGATCTCATTTACAGAGTTGGTGAAAGTGACTATCATACCGATTGGTTTTATGCTCAAGTCACAAGGTAAAATTGCATGATATATGATTTTGTATTATGTGTGTGGGTCTATTGGTTATTGGTTTGAACCATTTGGCCTCAAATTGCAGGAAGGTAGCGAATAACACGTACAGACCGACTACATGGCAGATCGTATTTAGGCTCAAAGATGTGATCCCATCAGCAAACTATACTCTAAGAATTGCGCTGGCTTCTGCCACTAGGTCCGAATTGCATGTAAGCAGTTCATAAGTTGCGCCTTCTTTTGCTTATTTTTAGTCTTTCATCACCAATGGCTAAGTTATTCTAATGTCTTACTAATCAAATGTGGTATAAAGGTACGATTCAACGATCCAGTGAAGGATGTTCCCCATTATGCTACCCCGGTGATAGGCTCGGACAATGCAATTGCTAGACATGGCATTCATGGGTTGTACAGATTGTTTAGCGTTGATGTTCCTAGTGAATGGCTAAATGTTGGAAACAATACCATATTTCTAGAGCAAACAAGACATGAATCACCATTCTTCGGAGTAATGTATGATTATATTCGTTTCGAAGGACCTCCTAGAACAAGTTAACCCTAATTTTATGAGGTCCAAAATTTGGACATGATCAATATGTTACTGATCTTGTTCCACATTGTAATAGATTTGTATTATTATTGCTTTTGATTTTCTTATTTTTCTCACCAATTTTGTAAATAAACATCTTCAAAGTTTTTATAGGGTTTTCTTGAGGAGAAAACAAATAACCACACTTAAATACAAGTTTTTCTTTTAATTTTGATATACATATATATATATATATATATATATATATACAATGTTTTCTCACGATTTAATATAAAGGGGCGTAGTGAGGTTCGTTCTTAAGTCTAATTGTTGATAGGAGATTAAGAGGAGTAACTTATAAGCTTATTTAGTGGTTTATTTTCTCTTCGATTTATTATTCTCTCAATATGGGACAAATCAATAAGTGATGGGTGAAATTGGATCCATCAGGCATCAGTTATCCAATTGTGTACACCCTTAACAAACACGCTCAAATTAACCAAGTAATTAGGAAGATGATATGACAACATATTGAGGCTCCATCATCTACTAGGACCTAGGCAAATTATAAGATGACAAATAATGGAAAATAAAATGAAATTAAGATTAATTACTGATTTGAATAATTATACGTAGTATATTAAAGCCTGTTTCCTTCACTTTAAAATCAGTTTAGTTTTGTTTCGTTCAGTTCAATTAAGCTCTTCTTTTATTTTGCTAATCATTAACTATTCATAAAAAACTTTCAATTCAATCCAACTCCAATTAATTCAGTTCAACTGTTTTCGGTTGAAGTAAACATGCCCTAAGTGGTCACAAAGTGTAGAAAGGAGTGCATTTGGCACTTTCCTTTCATTGTGGTCACAAAGTGTAGTGGAGGCATTCACATGTTTGCAGTACAATATGATCAGCTTAGGATCACACACCTTCACCAACTTTTTTGTCTTGTTCTCACTGACCTATTGTCCTGTTCTTCTCCTTTGTAATGGGCTGTATTGGGCTGCTGTTGCCCCTAGGTTTCTCTAGAATTGTCTAAAGTTGTATATAAATAGCAGCTATGAATGAATCCATTAAATCAAGAGCTTTTTGCTTATTTCTCTCAACATGCTCTCTCAGCTTTCATTCACTGTTTCATTGAACAAACTGTTCCATTGAGCATGAAACTGATATACTCTTCAACTACTCATGTCATTATAATACGAAGTATTTCTTTGTTAGAAATTAGAATCTCAGCATATATCGAAAATTTTGTTCTGTGCATCACATATCTCCATTAAATCGACACGGTGTCAGCAGATCATTCAAGTTTGTCTTCGCTTGGCTTACTAAAGTCTCATGTCAAACTTAGCTTGTTGTAGTTGGTGTTCCTGAAAAGCCTCTTTACTTCAACCGAAAACAGTTGAACTGAGCTGAACTGAATTGAACTAAAAGTTTTTTATGAAGGATTAAGCCCTGTTCTTTTGGACTGAAATAGAGCTGAATCGAACTGAAGTGAAGTGGACTGAAAGGGAGGAGTAATTATAATGGAGATAGCTGAACTGAACTGAAATGAATAGAGTTGAACTGAACTGAATTGAACTAAATAAAGCTGAACTGAATTGAACTGAAATGAAAAAAATTTAAATCCAAAAAAACAGGGCCTTAATGAATAGCAAAATAAGAGAAAAAGTGAAATGAACTGAACTGAACGGATTATAAGATGAAGTAAACAAGCGCTTAATTCGTACATACAAATTCAAGCGGAAAATATCAATATACTCAGATTCGTATATAGCTACATATATATCAACAACATACATTCGATTTTTGTCATAAAATCAAAGTTAAGTTGTTTAGAAAATATTTTGGTAATGTTTATGTACGTGTTTAAGCACTACATATCCGAAATTGTACCCTATACGGGCCTAAATTAATTTAGAGCACATTGATTAATTCAATGAGCAAATAATTAGGGTAATAATGAAATTGACTACTATGTACTCTTCATTAGCAGGAAGGAAGATGATAAGTGGAAGTGGAGTAGGAGGGATGAAAGAAACACAAGAAATGTTGGATTTTGCCGGAAAACATGACATATAAAAGCCGAAATCGAAGTGATTCCAATGGAATACGTAAACACTGTTAGGAGATATGAAATAAGGAAATTATATAAGTGTGATATATTTCCCAAATTGAATATTAGGAAATAATATCGTTGTGTTATTAGTTAATTATGTTAAGTATTTATGTCTTAAAAATTAGAATATTATCTCGATCATAGGTTGTTATGTAAGTAATTATATGTAGCCGATTGATCTATGTTAATAATAAGAGAACAAGTTATTCCGTATTTCTCCCCACACAGCCATGGATTATCGTCTTCTAAAGGTTGATGTTAGATATCGTTTTGTCATTGATATTGGCAACGCAATGGAGAATACCATGTCTAAATCGACTTTGAGTTGTGTAACTGAATATAGTTGAAAGGTCAGTTGTAATTTATTATTGATGGCAATGTTAAACTCCTTTATTTATAGCAATGTTATTGTTGTAACAGAAGTACTAAAGTCAAACTCTATCATGGATTATAAGCTCCTTACTTTATTTTATTTTGGTAGATGCACTAAAGTCAAACTCCTTACTTTATTATAATAGTTTTCAATAAAATAAAAATAAAAAACCTAGTTTAGGAGTAATTAGTTCAGTTAGGAAAAATAAATTAGTCTAAATAAAATTATTTTCAATTCTTAATAAATTGTTAACAGTTTAAGTAAAATTGAGTTCAGTTCATGAACATAATTTTAGTTCAATAAAAATTAAATTTAGATTAATAAAAATAAGGTGAAAGGTATGGGGCATACCATAGAAACTTAGCTTATTGATTTTTTTTTTCCGTGAAAAGAACATGCCCTAAATCAAATTAGAATGTTAAAAAAATAAATAAATAACCTTAAGGATATATAGGTGATCAAATTCTGAAAAAACAAAGAGGTACATACTAGTTGTTACTGATTTTTAATGAATGGAAGGGGAAGGGGAGTAAGTGAAAGGAAAAGAAACAGAAAAGAACTTAAAATTGACCTTTGTTTCCTGTTTGGTTTGAAAAGGAGGAATTTGATGAAACCATATGTTTGGTTAGTATTAAAGTAAGACTCTGTTCTTTTGGACTTAAATTTTTGGCGTTTCAGTTCAGTTCAGCTCCTTAGTTCAATTCAGTTCAGCTCTATTCAGTTTGGTTCAGTCCACTTCAGTTCAGATTAGTTCAGCTCATCTCCATTATAATTATAATTACTATTTCTTTCAGTTCAATTCAGCACACGTCAGTTCAGTTCAGCTCCATTTCAGTCCAAAAGAACAGGGACTAAAGGAAAGAAAGACAAATTTGATAGATTTTTTTTTATTGTAAAGTTTTAAATTTTTTCGAAATTTGGGAGGAAAGGAAAGTGCAAATTTAAAAACAAACCTTCATTTCATTTCCAATCAAATTTCATCTAATTTTAAACCAAACATTGGAAAACACCCTCTTTCTTTTCCCCCTTCCTTTCCTCCTCAATTCCTTGTAAGTTGTAACAAACAGGGTGCATGAATTGGAAAAGTGTGTATTTTCATTCTACAAAAATAAAAATAGTTACTATATTTAAAATGCCAACACTAGCTAATTTTTAAATTTTCACTTCGTTTAAGGAAGCTTTTGCTAAATAAATTAATAATTGTAGGAGCAAAACTAAACTAACTTCATGCCAAAATTGATTAATAATTGTAGTAAAAGAAATGAGGTAGACCTTGGTTGAAAAAAGTTGGCCTAGTTTTGCGGTTTAGGAAACGATATTAATCCATCAATAGAAAGGCAGGAAATATTTTTTTTCTATAAAGGGATGATTAAGGTTAATTTGCACTAAAAATAATTGATTGGTTACAATTCCTACCTTGGAATCCTCCTATTTAAACATCAAAATTGTGATTACTTCTATTCTCCTTTGCACAAATAAAAAAAAAAACAAAAAAAATAATAAAAAAATAAAAAAAATTGTTTTTAAAAAGTTGTCTTCACCAAAATATACATGTCAATCTAATACGTTATAATTCCAGGTAAATGTTATTCAGCAATATTTTTTACATTTATGTTCGGTTGTTACAAATTCTTATAAAGCTATATTTGAGCAGAATAGTTAAAATTTTATATTTTTGTCCATAAGAAAATTAACTTATATTTTGTAAGCATTGTTTCTTCGATTCCATCCTCCTTCATTCAAACATATTCTTACATATAATGTTAGGGTTTCTTGCATAAATAAAACTTGGCTATTTTTTAAAAATAATAATACGGACATTTATATTCTATATCTTCATCATTTTTGCTCCCGCCGTTCTTATTTTGCAAATTGAGGTATACTTGATTCAAAATAAACAATTAAATAATACCATATTTGTTTCATATGATGTGAAACTAAACTTTAAAAATAATACATGCATTGATGCATATTTCTCTCTAAAAGTCTTTGCATGTAGACTCCCTTCTACAAGGTGTTTTGACCTTAGTGGAACTGGATAATTAATTTATATAATTGTGTTTCCTTAAAAATCAATTGTAAATTAATGCATACATCTTCTTATTTAACATGTCGATTTTCATTATTACTAATTTATTTTCACCTCAAGATTTGACTAGTACAATAATACTACCTATCCGTTTCATTAACTTGTCCAAGTTGACCATTCAGGTCAAATAAACAAGTATGGAGTAAATAAACAAGTAGTCTCCTCGAACATTGAGAAAGACATGTCTGAAAATTCGATTCATCATTCAACATAGCAAGTAATTTGTACGGATAGTAAACCGTACAAGTTACAATCATCCTTCGCTAGTGCAAAAGATAGAGGATTCAAACAAAGAAATTTGGAAGCAATCATTTATCAAAATTAAAAGATGTTATTTATGGTTAGAGAAAATGCATTGCAAAATATGCATGCTTCTTTCTTTCAATGAGATCATAAATCTTTTAGGTGTTGTATTGGACGAGATAAATTTCAAGATTACCACCCTTCTTTCTCATCAAATATTCGACTTTCTACCTTATTTAATAATTCATATGAATGTAAAATCTAAATAGTATCATAGGAAAACAAAGAAATAATTTCATCAATTTTCATCATAAAAATGACTTCTTTTTCTTTCATTATACAAAAAAGATTACTTTTATTTTGCATTAAACCTATTTTGATTTGATTATTTTATTGTAAAAGTATAATCTATTATGATTCTTCATTTATTCATAGCTTTATATGTATAAAGCATCTTCATTTTCCTAGGGAGGAAGGCTCTCTTCTATATAGTTCGAGTAATTTTATTTATTTTTTGTAATAATATTTTCAGGTTACAAAATTTAAAACACAAAAACATAAACAAAAAACAAAAAAATGGAGATTAAGAAGGTCACCAAATGGAAGGTTCTACTTTGTATCACATTTGTTACACAAATGTTGCTTGCGGGACATTGCAGTGGGAAAACTCAGTAAGTTGTTCAATTTAATTGTACTTTATTAACCTATTTTCTTTAAGTAGTCCTTTCATATTTAAAGCTTTTTTCCATTTGAACATGTTGGGAGAGAAAATTCGTCAAAGTGAAAATAATTAAATAAATAAATACCTTGAATCCCTTCATCATCATCATTATCATTATCGGGTATATATATATATATATATATTTAAGATTTTGAGCATGTATAGAGTATAACATATATTGGAGCACTGTCACAATTTTAATGTAACGTAATAAATTAAAATAGTTAGAAACGGAACGGTATATACTTTAATTTATGTATATAATTTACTCTTGTCTTTTATTGATATAATGTAACATATAAGTATATAACATAATTAAAATTATTTTATGCTTGTTCGCTAGCTTTTTAAGTCGAACAAAAATGTGTTTGTTATGAAAAATCGAGCTAAAATTAAGATGCTCACAAGCCGGCTAGGCTGGTTACCACCCTCACTAAGGGTGGACATATAAAATCGAGTGATTATTATTGTAATAATTGTTAGGGGGATTATTATTATTATTATTATTATTATTATTATCAATTTCATAATACTAACTATCATGTGTTTTTGGTGAAATACAACAGTAGAAAAGTAAGGGAAACCAACCCAAGCTTAGAACAAGCCCATGGTGGTGTTAGGGTGAATGCATCAGCCAATCAGGTTTTTTTTTCTCTCCTTCAAATTTTTGGTTTACTAATCATTAATTAATTTGTAGCCAAACATTAAAAACAAATTGAATTTTCTTTTAATATCAATTAACCACAATTTGGTTAATGTTCTTCTTACTTTACTTAAATCCTTTTATTATACCTTCTTGTTACTACATCTATATTGTACCATTAATTAGTTAGTATACCTTCTTGTTAATTAGTTGATGTGTAGTTTTCAAAGTGCATTATTATTACAAATACTTGATTAATTTGGAATTCCTAATAAATTAGGGAGCAATTGCCTTAAATTTACAAATCTTAATAATTAATTTTTACTGATAGCAACAAAAAAAAAAAATCACAATTATTTTTATCACATGGAGTGCATTAAATGTTATACTTTTTCTCCCATAATGTAAAAAGTACATCAAACATTTTTATTTTATTATTTTTATTTTTTTTTTGCCCTATGTATATTATGTGTAGTTGTACTGGGTGCACTTCTCATGTTATGGTTGAATAAAACTAAGAACATCTTGCTATAGGTTACATTGGACAATGGCATAGTTCAAGTTTCCTTTGCGGTTCCAGAGGGCTACGTAACTGGGGTGCGCTATGGTGGTTTGGATAATTTACTTGACGTCACCAATAGAGTGTCTGATAGAGGGTAAATTGAGAATTTGTTTTCAAATTAGTGTTGGTAACACATTGGGTCTATATGCATCTCACCTTTTTTTTTTTTTTTTTTTTTGCATAATTTAAANTGATTACTTCTATTCTCCTTTGCACAAATAAAAAAAAAAACAAAAAAAATAATAAAAAAATAAAAAAAATTGTTTTTAAAAAGTTGTCTTCACCAAAATATACATGTCAATCTAATACGTTATAATTCCAGGTAAATGTTATTCAGCAATATTTTTTACATTTATGTTCGGTTGTTACAAATTCTTATAAAGCTATATTTGAGCAGAATAGTTAAAATTTTATATTTTTGTCCATAAGAAAATTAACTTATATTTTGTAAGCATTGTTTCTTCGATTCCATCCTCCTTCATTCAAACATATTCTTACATATAATGTTAGGGTTTCTTGCATAAATAAAACTTGGCTATTTTTTAAAAATAATAATACGGACATTTATATTCTATATCTTCATCATTTTTGCTCCCGCCGTTCTTATTTTGCAAATTGAGGTATACTTGATTCAAAATAAACAATTAAATAATACCATATTTGTTTCATATGATGTGAAACTAAACTTTAAAAATAATACATGCATTGATGCATATTTCTCTCTAAAAGTCTTTGCATGTAGACTCCCTTCTACAAGGTGTTTTGACCTTAGTGGAACTGGATAATTAATTTATATAATTGTGTTTCCTTAAAAATCAATTGTAAATTAATGCATACATCTTCTTATTTAACATGTCGATTTTCATTATTACTAATTTATTTTCACCTCAAGATTTGACTAGTACAATAATACTACCTATCCGTTTCATTAACTTGTCCAAGTTGACCATTCAGGTCAAATAAACAAGTATGGAGTAAATAAACAAGTAGTCTCCTCGAACATTGAGAAAGACATGTCTGAAAATTCGATTCATCATTCAACATAGCAAGTAATTTGTACGGATAGTAAACCGTACAAGTTACAATCATCCTTCGCTAGTGCAAAAGATAGAGGATTCAAACAAAGAAATTTGGAAGCAATCATTTATCAAAATTAAAAGATGTTATTTATGGTTAGAGAAAATGCATTGCAAAATATGCATGCTTCTTTCTTTCAATGAGATCATAAATCTTTTAGGTGTTGTATTGGACGAGATAAATTTCAAGATTACCACCCTTCTTTCTCATCAAATATTCGACTTTCTACCTTATTTAATAATTCATATGAATGTAAAATCTAAATAGTATCATAGGAAAACAAAGAAATAATTTCATCAATTTTCATCATAAAAATGACTTCTTTTTCTTTCATTATACAAAAAAGATTACTTTTATTTTGCATTAAACCTATTTTGATTTGATTATTTTATTGTAAAAGTATAATCTATTATGATTCTTCATTTATTCATAGCTTTATATGTATAAAGCATCTTCATTTTCCTAGGGAGGAAGGCTCTCTTCTATATAGTTCGAGTAATTTTATTTATTTTTTGTAATAATATTTTCAGGTTACAAAATTTAAAACACAAAAACATAAACAAAAAACAAAAAAATGGAGATTAAGAAGGTCACCAAATGGAAGGTTCTACTTTGTATCACATTTGTTACACAAATGTTGCTTGCGGGACATTGCAGTGGGAAAACTCAGTAAGTTGTTCAATTTAATTGTACTTTATTAACCTATTTTCTTTAAGTAGTCCTTTCATATTTAAAGCTTTTTTCCATTTGAACATGTTGGGAGAGAAAATTCGTCAAAGTGAAAATAATTAAATAAATAAATACCTTGAATCCCTTCATCATCATCATTATCATTATCGGGTATATATATATATATATATATTTAAGATTTTGAGCATGTATAGAGTATAACATATATTGGAGCACTGTCACAATTTTAATGTAACGTAATAAATTAAAATAGTTAGAAACGGAACGGTATATACTTTAATTTATGTATATAATTTACTCTTGTCTTTTATTGATATAATGTAACATATAAGTATATAACATAATTAAAATTATTTTATGCTTGTTCGCTAGCTTTTTAAGTCGAACAAAAATGTGTTTGTTATGAAAAATCGAGCTAAAATTAAGATGCTCACAAGCCGGCTAGGCTGGTTACCACCCTCACTAAGGGTGGACATATAAAATCGAGTGATTATTATTGTAATAATTGTTAGGGGGATTATTATTATTATTATTATTATTATTATTATCAATTTCATAATACTAACTATCATGTGTTTTTGGTGAAATACAACAGTAGAAAAGTAAGGGAAACCAACCCAAGCTTAGAACAAGCCCATGGTGGTGTTAGGGTGAATGCATCAGCCAATCAGGTTTTTTTTTCTCTCCTTCAAATTTTTGGTTTACTAATCATTAATTAATTTGTAGCCAAACATTAAAAACAAATTGAATTTTCTTTTAATATCAATTAACCACAATTTGGTTAATGTTCTTCTTACTTTACTTAAATCCTTTTATTATACCTTCTTGTTACTACATCTATATTGTACCATTAATTAGTTAGTATACCTTCTTGTTAATTAGTTGATGTGTAGTTTTCAAAGTGCATTATTATTACAAATACTTGATTAATTTGGAATTCCTAATAAATTAGGGAGCAATTGCCTTAAATTTACAAATCTTAATAATTAATTTTTACTGATAGCAACAAAAAAAAAAAATCACAATTATTTTTATCACATGGAGTGCATTAAATGTTATACTTTTTCTCCCATAATGTAAAAAGTACATCAAACATTTTTATTTTATTATTTTTATTTTTTTTTTGCCCTATGTATATTATGTGTAGTTGTACTGGGTGCACTTCTCATGTTATGGTTGAATAAAACTAAGAACATCTTGCTATAGGTTACATTGGACAATGGCATAGTTCAAGTTTCCTTTGCGGTTCCAGAGGGCTACGTAACTGGGGTGCGCTATGGTGGTTTGGATAATTTACTTGACGTCACCAATAGAGTGTCTGATAGAGGGTAAATTGAGAATTTGTTTTCAAATTAGTGTTGGTAACACATTGGGTCTATATGCATCTCACCTTTTTTTTTTTTTTTTTTTATGCATAATGTATAGGTATTGGGATATTGCATCGGCTAGTAACCCAGACAACGATGATTCAAATGAAATTGGGTACACTTTTCTTTCACATTTCGTGCTCAAAATTTTAAATGACCGTTTATTGATTTATATCGATAAGGATGGAGTAATAGTTACGGAAAAAAAAATTTACCTATGCAATTTAATTACTTACTTTGCAGGCTTGTAGGAGCAAATTTCAAAATCATAAGCCAAACCCCAGATCATGCAGAGATTTCATTTTTCTGTCCCAAGTCCTCTTCACTTCCACTACAAGCAGATATTAGGTTTGTTGCATTATGGTTCAACTCAAAAAATAATCAATTCTTTATATGTTTGCTCAATACTTCAAGTCAATCCTTTTCAAAATTTAAAATTTGAATTTTTGAGTCAATTTAGTATGCACTCATCACAATTTAATTTAATTTAATTTTTGATCGATGTAGGTATGTATTGCTCCGAGGCAACTCGGGGTTCTACTCCTATGCCATATTTGAGCGCGAAAAGGGTTCCCCTCCTATGGATGTGGATCAAATTAGGACGGTTTATAAGCTCCAAACCGATAGGTTAGATCACATTTTGTAACTTAATTACAAATTTGTACATGTAAAATGTTCCAAATTGTTATGTTAATAAGGGAAAAATATATGCTAGGTTTCATTATATGGCTGTTTCGGACAAGTTACAAAGGACGATGCCAGCGCTACAAGACCGCGACAAAGGCCGACCTTTGGCTTACAAAGAAGCTGTTCAATTGACAAGTCCACTCAATTCAAGAATGAAAGGAGAGGTAATTTCTCAATTTTCATTTCCATTTTATCTTCCAATAGTTTGATCAAATTAAATCTTATATGTTGTGGTGCAAATTACATTATTTTGATTGGGCCTGGCTTGAGTTGAAAGTCATTTTGATTTGAGATAATATTTGTTTGACCTGTTTGTTTGGAGCCCATAGTTTGGCCCACTATGTGAATCCATATGCACTTTTTTGCCTATCAAAACTTTCAAATTAATTTGGACTTTGATTTTGAATGTATGACATAATCCTAGTATCCAACTAACATGGCATAACATGAACATATTGATTATATGAATACATGACTACTGGTTTGAGGTGTAGGCTGTGACATTTAGCTTACGATCACGACAAAACACGATACGATTTATTGTCAGCCTTGCATGTACAAGATAAAGTCTAATGGCATTCCTTTGATTTCGACACGATACAGGTTGATGATAAGTACCAATATGCCTGTGATGACATAGAGAACAAGGTACATGGGTGGATTTCTACCAATCCACCAATTGGAGTATGGATGATAACACCAAGTGACGAATTTCGAATGGGAGGACCTCACAAACGAGACCTTACATCTCATGTTGGTCCAACTATGCTTGCTGTATGTCCTCTAACCTCAATTTCAACCACTACTCGTATATAATTTTATTTTGTGCAAACTGATTCATCAACACCCATTTTTCGACAGATGTTCCATAGTACACATTATGGTGGTAATGACTTGATAATGAAGTTTAATAATGGAGAACCATGGAAAAAAGTATTTGGACCATACTTGGTGCATTTTAACTCACTTCCTGGAAAGGGTGATTTCCATACACTATGGAAACAAGCAAAAGATCAGGTATATATACTAACAAATATCAATTTCATGTCGTATTTAATGTAATCGAAATTATATCACATGGCTAAGATTGATGATGTTCATGCAATATGCCTAAACTTTTGGACCTCTTCGGTTGTACTAGATGCTCAAGGAAGTCCAAAGCTGGCCTTATGCATTCCCAGCATCACCAGATTTTCCGAAGGCTAATCAACGTGGTTCAGTTGCGGGTAGATTGATGGTGAATGACGGGTATTTCCTCAAATCAATTTGACTACTTTCAATAACTATATATGCGCGTTTACACACACACACACACACACAAGTTCTTATGGCGTACATTCTTATTTTGTTTATGTATCACAGATTGAAAGGACCAGTACCAGCAAGTTTCGGGTGGGTTGGTGTGGCTCCACCTGGTGAAGTAGGCTCATGGCAATATGAAATGAAAGTAAGCAAAATATAAAAATAGTGTGCATCACTATATATTATAGCTTTAAGATAACACATTAAGACCATATGATTTGAAACAGAACACTGATAATCTGTTATCGCTGCAGGGTTATCAATTTTGGACTCAGACTGATCGCGATGGAAGGTTTCTTATTGAGGATGTTCGTGTTGGCGATTATAACTTCTATGCATGGGCTCCTGGATTCATAGGAGACTATAAATCTGCTGCAGCTGTTAACATAGTACCAGGTATTCAGCTTTTTTGTGAAAATGATAAGCATGCCTATTTCATAAGACATTATGTCTGTTATGAACTTGTGATACTTAGTACATATATGTTACTTGTGTCATGTATTTGTTTACAATACTAAGATATTTGATTGATTTCTTTCATATATAGGCAAGAAAGTTGACCTAGGTGATCAAGTTTACACGCCTCCTCGAAGTGGACCGACATTGTGGGAAATCGGTATCCCTGACCGCACTGCAGCAGAGTTCTTTGTACCAGACCCTAATCCAAACTTTGCCAACCCACTTTTTTTACATGATGAGGAGAACAAGTATGATATCCACATTGTAGTTATTTACTTTGCATAACGTTAGGATTCATATCATAGTTTTCTAAATGCCCTTTTTTAATTTTTGTTGAATCAACAGGTACAGGCAATACGGTCTGTGGGATCGCTACACTGATCTATACCCAAAAGAAGATCTTGTGTATACTATTGGTGCTAGTGATTTTCGAAAGCATTGGTTTTTCGCTCATGTGCTTAGGTACGTCGTAATTCACCTAACTATACTTGTCGTACACCTCATAATTAATCTTCATTTTTATTTTTACTGAGTTATAAGTTTGTGTTACAGGAGGGTAGGCGAGGCATACCGCCCAACCACCTGGCAGATTATTTTCCCCTTGAATGGCGTTGCACCAAACGCTAACTATACACTACAAATCGCACTTGCATCTGCAACTCAATCTGAATTACAGGTCAAAAACACTCTTATTAGCCTTATATTCTTCACATGTTTTATTACTTGGACAAAAAAGAAAAAAAACTTCGTTGAAATGTCAACTGAAATAAGACTAAAATGATATGCACCGTGTGATTTTTCAGATTAGGGTCAATAACCCGAACAGAAAATCTCGTCCTGTTTTCACAACATTGCTGATTGGTAGAGATAATGCGATTGCAAGACATGGTATACATGGCCTTTATCGGTTATACAGCATAGGTGTACCAGGTGCATTGCTCAAGAACGGGCAAAACACAATTTTCCTTACTCAGACCAGGGACAAGGAAGCATTTCGAGGCGTTATGTATGACTACTTACGCTTAGAAGGACCCCCATCTGCTAAGAAATTGTTGTCAGAATTATGAAAGTTGGGGTTTGGCTTAGGTTTAGATAGTTATAATATGTAGGAAGTTTCAATTTTGTGAGGAAAAGTGGGAAATATTTGTTGGTTACAAGAAATTTCACTTGGTGCAATGTTCAACATCTTTTGTATCAATTATCTAAATGAATGCCAAATATATTTATATAATGAAAGAACCCATTTCGATAAATTTATGGTTTTTCACAAACATCACCACATTAGCATAGTGTTATTCTGAATTATGTAGAAGACATCAACTTCAAATCCATATATAGCTACAAAAGTTGCAAAAACAAATGTTGTACATGTTGAATTACTTGTATTTGCTAGCTAAAAAATGTGTACACTTCATGAAAATGTTTACAAAATCGTTCATTGATGCTACATTACTTAACACTTACAAAAAAAAAAAATTAAGAGCTAGGACCTTCAAATCGTATATAATCGTACATAACACCACAAAAGGGATTTGCTGCGACTGCTTGAGTGAGGTACAGTGTGTTCGTTCCATACTGAAGTATTGCGCCTGGTATATCAACGTTGAACAACCAGTACAATCCATGAATACCGTGCCTTGCAATTGCGTTATCAAATCCTATATGGCCTGTTCTAAATAGTGACCAAGTATTGAAGTTGTTGAAACGAACCTACATAATGAAAACAATTCACAACACTCTTATTTTGTATTGAATCAAGAAAATTTTACTCTTTAACTTCTTAAGTTTAGACTAAATGTAGTAATTAGTTGGGATTTTCAAATTATGAATACACTTACTTGTACTTGAGCAGAATTTGCAGACGCCAAAGCGAGTCTTAATGTGTAGGTTGCATACGGATATACTTCTCGGAGTTGAAACTTAACTTGCCAAGTTGTTTGTCCAAATTGATCATCCCTTATTCGCCTGCATTATATAATGTATAATCATTAGAGAAGTCCATAAATGTTACGAAAATGTCAACAAGAAATACATAATTTGATGCTAAGAAAAGAAATTGTATGAAAAAATAAGCACCTTGGCACATGAGCATAAAACCAATCATTCTTGTGATTGCTAACGCCGATAGTATAGACAAGGTCTTGATTAGGGTAAAGATCAGTGTACCTATCCCATAAACCGTACTGTCTAAACCTGTTGAAGCATGAAATCAGGAATTCAGAATAGTAAGAATTAATTTCGGATTATACTTGTAAATACAAAAAAGGTCGTAAAGATACTGTACTTGTTGTTACTGCTGTTCAGGAATGCCTGATTTATGTATTCTGGTCTCGGATCAGGGACAAAAAACTCAGCTGCAGTACGGTCTGGAGTCCCTATCTCCCAAAGGGTCTGTCCATTTCTTGGTGGCTCGTAAATTATCTCACCCAAATTAGTTTTGTCACCTACAATATCAAGACGACAAATATTGATAAGAAACAGATCAAACATAATCATTCCTTAACTTTGATCAAAGGAAAGTTTAGCCTGAAAACAAACCTTGATGAACTATGATGTTCGTATTATGTACATACTCTCCTATGAAACCAGGAACCCAAGCATAAAGACTATATTCGCCTTCAACAACTCCGTTAATAGCAAAATTTCCAGCTTTATCTGCTTGAGTCCAAAATTGATACCCCTGTATCACCCAGTTAAGCTCATATCATTCATCTTTTCAAGTTAAACTTACACATACAAGTAGTCAAGTAGACCATTAAATAAAAACAAACAACAAGAGTATTTTCGAATTTTCTTTACCTTTGTTTCCCTTTGCCATGAACCTGCCTCACCAGGCGCGGCTAATCCCACCCAAGCAGAACTTGCAGTAACCAACTGACTCGTACGTCTGCAACCGACAATCATATAAATGTTCTTAAATTAGATACTAAACTTAAGCTTCAATTAATAGAAACAAAAACAAAGATATCAACGAGACATTACCCATCACGAACGAATAATTGACCACCAACTAGTCCTCTTTGGTTAGGCTTGGCATAAATTTCAGATGATAGAAATTCATAGGGCCACTTATTAGTTTCTTCTTGCAACTGGAGAATGAAAATTTGTTAGAAAATCCATCTAAATAACTCAGATTAACTAAAGAAAAGATTGATTTCATTTGTATCAAATAATGTCAAAATTACCTGATTTTTGGCGTCACTCCAAAGCTGAGCATAAGGATCATTAACACCAGAAGCTTTATTCAAATACACGAAATATGGACCAATAACCTTTTGCCAAGACTCTCCGTTCTGAACTCCGATTTCTAGCGTTTGACCTCCATAGTGTCCACTGAAAAAGTCCTATGAAAACAAACATGAAAATCATATCAAAACACTGCGACAAATTGTATTAAAACACCAAATTATTTGTATTTTGATACTAGATAAGTGTACATACAACAAGGCTAGTTGGTCCAAAGTGCGAAGTGAGCTCTTGCTTGAAAGGACCAGCCGAATAAAATTCAGTAGTCGGTTTTATCAGCCAAAATCCAACAGAATTATCATCATCAGAAGATATCCATCCGTGTACTTGTTGATCTTTCATGTCTTGTGAGTACTGATATTTGTCTTCAACCTGTTACATTACATTACACGGATGTTACATTTTGGACTCAAACACAAATTTCTCGAATTCATACATAGATATCGACTTGGAAAACTGATACTTACCTCAGTTGTAGTTGAAGAACCTGTTTCATTTGTCCAAAGAATGGCTTCTCCGTAAGCAAGACGATGGCCGCTCTGTATATCCTCAGCCCTTGGCATGAACTTTTGGATATCATCTGAAATAACAATGTAACGAAACCTGCAGCAATCATGCATATTGTAAGTAAAGAAATTGTTCGAAAAATGTATTAGCTAGAAATTCGGACAGCAGAAAAAAAATGCCATGCTACTCTTATTCAAAAAAAAAAAAATGTATCAGCTAGAAAATCGGAGTATTTACTTGTCTGTATGAAGCTTAAAGGCTGCTCTTATTTGCGACATATTTGTAGCAGGAAAATTTTCTTGGTGATCTAACGTAACATAGTTGTAAAACCCAGAAGATCCTCTGAGCATTACATACCTACAACAACAATCAATGACTATGGTTAGTTTCCGATAGCTCAACAATTTCTTAGGAAAGACGGTCTAATAATTGCATCAAGCTGAACTGAAGTCAAAACATTTTATTAAACCGTCTGACAAAAGACGCGCCCTTATAGCATGTCAGTATTAGCCTAGTCTAGTTAAAAATATTTGTTACATTGGTAACTTTATATTATCATACCTCTTGTCTATGTTAACAGGAATTGCATTTGGAGCTCCATTCCATGGAGTAGAGAAAGAAAGCTCTACTTGATTGTCATTCTGCATTATCACTTTAAAATTCTCCATGTGTAACCTACATCATAATATAACCATGATTAATTGATTACTATATGGTTAAGCTAATTAATTAATATCATTTGATGGTAAAAGTTTATATAATTAAAATTAAAAACATACCAATTCTCTCCATTGGACTCTTCTGTTGTCCAAAAAATATCCCAGTACCTATATATTGAATTTAAACAACCCATAATTAGTCAATACAATAATATAAAAATTTATATATGAGTCATACAACAATTAGAATATAAACGTATAAATTACATACGAGTATATGTTACAATTAAAGTGAAATATATAGATTAGATTATATTTATACTCACCCTCTACTATTTTCTTTCTGACGAGGATCAAGTAAATTTTCTATTCCACCATACTGAATGTCAACCACATCACCTCCTGGAATTGACAATTTCACTTGGACAATTCCATTGTCCATAATAGCCTGTGCCAATAAAATTATACTCCAGTGTTAGATAAAGGTCGGTGAAAAGTTAAGTATCATAAGTGCGTCTTGTTCTTATAAACTTATTTTTGAGTTTATTTAATATATTTTTTTTATCGAAATTCAATGCAGATTAATTCAATTCAAAAAAAATATATATATAATGCATGGCCTATTATCCGAACGCTTTTTATTGACAAATTATATAGTACTCGGTAGCTTTTTTTTTTTTTTTTAAGTATATAGTAGTCGTTAATGCTATGTATTATTCTTGTTTAAAGATTAGCTCATACTTTTTTGAAAATATTATAACAATAAGACCTATGATTAGAGATCGGATTATTGATTTAGGATAGTAGAAAGATCAACACATAATAATAGACATAAATTATACTACGTACATTGTCGGGGATATTTTAGGATTATTGCAAAAATTTAAGTGATAGATACGATTATAAGGTAATAATTAAGAAAATCAAATTTGATTTTTTGCAAATTATTATGAAAATCAGGTAGTGCGTTAATATTTAAAAAAAAAACATGACAATATTTTTGGAGGTAAATAAAAGAGGTAGTGACGAACATATTGCTTATTTATGCTTAAGGTAACGGGCGGAGTTCCGGAGTCGTTTGATCCTTTATTATCATCATCACTTCTCACCGGTGTAATCCTGCAAGTAGCAAATACAAACAAAAAAAAAATGTTAATTATCAAATTAATTTTGATTAGTGGAGTATTCAAATTATATATGAAAATTATATTAATTTGTTTTGATCGATATTTGTATCTAATTATATTACGTACGTAATGTATGGTTAGTCAAAGGTCAATGGGTTAAGTTTTTGGTCAGATTCGTTTTAAGCATTACATCTTCACACGGGTTGGTTTAGGATTAGTGTTTAATTATTTTCAAGTCTACCATCAGTCGTTAGATTCTTTTGTGTTAGGGAGTCACGTAATTTGATAGACAACTTAATTTTAATATTCATGAGTTGAGTAAATTTTGATCCGTCCTAAATTCTAATATTGAGGTCGAATAAACTGTATATATGATTAATAGCATGAATAACTAATGGAGGAAATTCAAAATCTTCCTCGTGTTTAGTAGTACTCTTTTTAAAATTGATCAATTTAACAAGCTACTTACCTTAATCTTCTTGCTTCTAAACCTCCTATTATCGTAAGAAGAAGCATGAAAACAACAATATTTCCCTTGTGATGAGCCATTGTTTGCATCTAGCTTAATGTTTTGATGTGTGATGATGAATGAATGATAATTTGTTGCACGAAATTTTTCTCTTCTAATTATTAGCAATAACCTTGCAATTAATAAAGAGGAAGGGGAAAAAAAATTTGGAACGACTTCAATAATGTGAAGCAAATATATATATAGCCTTTGGCATGAAATCCTGTTTTTACTAGGACTAGCTAGGATTCGAAAAGTTGGTCTTCAACTCTCTTTATTTTATTGCAAAAAATTAGAATTTAAAATTAAAATAAAATATATTACTCGTTTTTGTGTGTTAAAATTTATCATTCCTTTATATCTTAGGAGAAGGAAAAAAAAAGGGCAGCTGATTTCTTTTACGAATACAAGTATGTACGAGTTAGAACGTAATTAAAAAAATAAAATTCCTAGCTAGAATAAGATAAGTGTAAATTCAAAATCTTCAAGATAAAATTGATAAGTACGTATGAATGTATGATATTCCGTATATATCTTGAGATAATATCTTAATTTGTTCTATCTATTTTTAAAATATCTTACAAATCCTTGATATTGAAGGTTTAATAATGTAGAAAAAATCTAATGTATTGTTGAACGAAAATTGAATGCAAAATTGCTCCGTCTTAGATGATAAGAAAAAAAAAATGAAAGTGGAGACGGTTAAAATTGAGCATGCAAAGCAATAATTCTGTGAACGCCGATGTGCAACGACGGCATAATACAAAAACAACATTTTAGGGATTGTCCAAATATAATTAGGCACCCTCTAAATAAAAGTGTTTCGTATTTTTGATTAAATGTAAATATGGCATTATAAAATTCATCTGAAATTAAAGATATTATTCATATATCTGACATGAAATGAATGAAAAGCCAAAATATGATTTTTTTTTTTTTTTAAACTTAGGCAGTCCCAAACAACGAGTAATTATATACAATATTATTGGACAATGGAAATTGGACATCTATCTCCAATCTATATTTGGGAGTTCTTATTCTCAATAAATATTAAGTGTGCCCTATCTATTGTTTTTTTAAATCATCGTTGCGCGTCGGGATTTATATAAATTTTAGCATGGAAAGTGATTACATAATAAAAGATAAAAAAGAATTCAAGATATTATGTTACAAATAATAGGGGCGTGTCTTCTGTGCAACGGATTGCACCGTCAAATAATGGTGCAACCATGCATGTGAAAATCGTCTTTTTATTATGGGTTTTACTTCAATGGTTACTTGGTAGAATAATAATGGTTACATACTTGAATAATGACGGTTACTTATTTGAACAACGATGGTTATTACTCACGTTATAAACTTATTTAAACAACTTTTTACTTATGTGAATTGCAATGGTTTTTAATTATTTGAATTGTATGAATTACTTATTTGAAATTTGAATAATTAGTGATGATTACTTTTTACAAATATAGAGCTTATTATAAATTAAGTTTTTGAAATCAAGTTTTACTTATAGGTTACTTTTTTAAATATTCGTGGTTAATAGTTAAAAGTGTAAGTGGTTACTAAATAATGAAGTGATGGTGAATCATTGGTAATACTCATGTTAATTACTAATAGTATTATACGTGGTTATTTATTTGAATATTGATAGTAACTTGACTAAGCAATGATGATTACTTATCTACTTATTAAGTTGAGGTTACTTGTTATTAAAATCGTGGTTACATGATTGAACGATGATAGTTACGTTTTAGACGAGTTATGGTTACTTAGGGATGATTATGATTTACTTGTTAGTAATACTATGGTTACTTGTAATGAGCAATGGTGGTTGCTTTTTAGAAGCGTTATGATTACCAATTAGTAATTGTATTGAGGTTACTTGTTAGTAACGTTGTGGTTACTTATCAGAATAACGATGATTACATATTCTAATTGCAAACACAGTGGTTACTTACTTTAATAATTATTGGAGGATATATTATATCTTTGTAATATATTTGATATGCATAGGATAATATTAGATAAATATTTGACAATATTTGACAAGATTTAGGAATCTTGATATCATATATTAGGCTAGGACATAGTTTCCAAGGCATCCTATATACATGCCTCAATTGTTTGTTAATTAATTCACAAGTCAATGAAATCATCTCTTTATTTCAACATGGTATCACAGCCAAAGGTTCAAAGATCCTCCAAATTCTGAATTTTTTTTTTCCTAGCCTAAGTCATCTCCATGGGTGAGTCGGGTAGTGGCGCTAAAGCCCCCTTCAATTAATTCACGACGCAACGTCGATTTATGATCTTCACCCCTCCGAAGGAGAAGGTTCCGCCCTCACTAAGTGTCTCCTAACAGGTGACAATTATGACGTATGGGAGAAGGCAGTTACTAATGCCCTCGAAGGACGTAACAAGTTCGGTTTTATTAACGGTGATTTCACGCAGCCTACTGATTCCAACAGTCCTGCTTTCGCCACCTGGAAGGCTAATAACTCTATTATATGTGCGTGGCTTTTTAATTCAGTTGATCCAACTATACAACCGAGTATTGTCTCTCACAAGAATGCTGCGGTCATGTGGAAGGACTTACAAGAACGTTACTCTCTTAATAATGGTCCGCGCATTAACCAACTGAAGTTCGCTTATCATTCATTACGTCAAAAAGGCATGACCGTGGTCGCTTACTATAATAAGTTTAAAGCTCTTTGGAACGAGTTATATGGGTCCGATGATGCTACTTGTGGCTGCACTTGTTCTGCAGCACCTAAACTACGCGCATGGCTTGAACGAGATAAGACTCATGATATTGTGATGGGGCTTGATGATGATCAATACGGTGCTCTCCGTATGCAGCTTATTAGCATGGACCCCTTTCCTACACTCAATAAGGCTTTCTCCCTTGCCTCACAGGAAGAACGCCACAAGTCCATAGTCCGTGATCGCGATGATCGTACTTCGTTAATGAGCTTTAATACTCAGACATCTCTATCCCCTGCTGCGCCACTCACACTATCACCATCCCCGCTGCCTATGTGCTCTTATTGTGGCAAAACAGGACACACATATGATAATTGTTATCAACGCATTGGGTATCCTCCTGGTCATCCACGAGGCAGGGGTCGTGTTCGCGATGGCCGCAGTCACGGAGGACGTACGCCCTCTGGTCATGGTTCACAGCAGCCTGCTTCCGCACATAATACTACCACATCGACTTCTCGTGACATACCGCAGCCTGCCACTTCTAGTACTTCGTCTATGTCGGTTCCTGGTCTCTTGTCTGATCAATTGCAGCGTTTATTGACCCTCCTCGACACTCCGTCGTCCTCAGAGCCATTGAATGGTAAGACTCTTGACACAACGCAGGTTTGGCTCCTTGATAGCTAGCGGCGCGTCCCATCACATGACTGGTAATTTGGACCTTTTGTCTAATTATGTTGATGTCCCCGCTTCTCCCGTTAACTTGCCTGATGGAGTTCAAACCTCTGTTATTAAACAAGGGGAGGTGTCGTTAGTCTCGGGTTTTACGCTTCGGAACGTGTTATACGTTCCCAATTTACGTTGCAATTTAATTTCTATTGGTAAATTAATTTTGGATAAAACTTGTATTGTGACCTTTACTGACAAACTTTGTGTAATTCAAGACCACACTTCGAGGATGCCAATTCGGTTTGGTGAATCATGCAATGGGGTGTACGTGTTTCGACCTTTGACGCAGCAAATCCTTTCTTATCCAACCATCGTGGAAAGTGCTGACCTCCTTCATCGCCGTCTCGGTCACCCGTCAAGTCAAGCTCTAGCTTATATTTCTAAGTCTCATGGTCATAGCAAAGTAGTTAAGCATTTATCATCCTGTAAAGTATGCCCTCGGGCTAAACATTCTCGTATTATTTTAAAGTAGTTAAGCATTTATCATCCTGTAAAGTATGCCCTCGGGCTAAACATTCTCGTACTATTTTTCCATTAAGTGATAATAAAGCTTTAGCACCTTTTGATTTAATTCGTTGATGACTACTCCCGAGCTGTATGGGTGTATTTATTAAAAGACAAGGTTGGGGTTGAAAAATCTCTACATCAATTTTTCGCGATGATCAACACACAATTTAATAAAACCATTAAAACCTTCCGCTCGGATAATGGTACTGAGTTTACTCACCTTCAATCCTTCTTTGATACACAAGGCACTCTCTTTCAAACATCGTGTGTTTATACACCCCAACAACACGGCCGAGTCGAGCGTAAAAACCAACATATTCTAAATGTTGCACGTGCTCTTCTCTTTCAAGGCTCCTTACCTATTGAATTTTGGGCTGAATGTGTACATGTTGCGGTTTATTTGATCAACCGCACCCCTACACGCATTCTTCATGGCGTGACGCCCTATGAGGCTCTTTTCGGTGCTCCTCCTTCGTACTCTATGCTTCGTGTTGTTGGTTGCTTATGTTGGGTCCATAATAACTCTAATAAAGATAAGTTCGGATCCCGTAGTCGTCGATGCATATTCCTTGGGTATCCATATGTTAAGAAAGGTTGGAAAGTCTATGATCTTGATACTAAGCAAATTTTTATATCTCGTGATGTTATCTTCCATGAGAACGAATTTCCTTTTGCCTCTATGACAACCGTGCCCCATACTCCGTGTGACTCCATGGTTGATTGGGCTATCGACCCACCTCCATCTCCCGACAACTGTCGCGACGGCCCCACGCCCAACGATAGGGGGAGCACTCCACCACCATCCCCTCCGCCATCTTCCGCTTAACCGGAGATCCCCTCACCATCTCCGTCTACTGCCTCACTCCCAGTTCGCGAGCGTCGTCCACCCTCACACTTGCATGATTATATATGTCATTCGGCACGTACACCCTCCTCTCCTTCACCCACGTCCTCGGTTTCCTCTAGTAAGTCCCCTTACCCAATTGTCAATTATGTCACTAATGCAAATTTATCTAGTAATCACAGAAATTTTATTGCCGCCGTATCCTCTACTTCGGAACCGAGGAACTACAAGGAGGTAGCCCAAAGTCCTCATTGGAGGGCCGCCATGCAACGTGAAATCGATGCATTACATAACAACGCCACGTGGGATATTGTTGACCTTCCACCACACAAAACGCCCATTGGTTGTAAATGGGTTTATAAAGTCAAATACAAGTCCGATGGCACTATTGAGAGACATAAAGATCGTTTGGTTGTCTTAGGCAATTTTCAAAAGGAAGGTGAGGATTACTCGGAGACGTTTGCCCCGGTGGCCAAGATGGTTAGTGTTCGTACTTTTTTAGCCGTAGCCGTGGCCAAGCAATGGGAGGTTCATCAATTAGACGTTAATAACGCCTTCTTACATGGTGATTTACATGAGGAGGTCTACATGCGGCTCCCTCCCGGATATACATCTTCTTCTCCGTACAAGGTTTGTCGTCTCTGTAAATCTTTATATGGGTTGCGGCAATCACCTCGTAATTGGTTTGCGAAATTTACGACAGCCCTTCGTCAATACGGGTTTGTACAATCTCATGCCGATCATACCTTGTTTACTTATCGTAAAGGTGGGGACATTCTCACTCTATTGGTTTATGTTGACGACATATTGGTAGCCAGTAATAATCCAACGTTGTGCTCTTCTTTTAAGCGCCATCTAGATACTTGTTTTCACTTGAAAGATTTGGGTGCTCTTAAATATTTCCTTGGCATTGAGATAGCTCGATCACCCGAAGGCATGCATTTATGTCAACGCAAGTATACATTGGATATTTTAGAGGAAACCGGTTTACTGCATTGTAAGCCCGTGGAGAGTCCTCTTCCACAAAATCACAAACTCATGCTCACTACTACTCCGCTTTATCATAATCCCGAGCAGTATTGTCGCATCATTGGTCGTCTTATTTATCTTACCCTCACCCGACCCAACATAACGTATGTTGTCCATGTTCTTTCCCAATTTATGCAGCAGCCTCGTCAAGCACACTTTGACGCTGCTATTAGGGTGTTACGCTATCTTAAAGCTTATCCAGAACAAGGTCTCTTTCTTCACGCCGATAGTGATTTACAACTATATGCATACTGCAACTCCAATTGGGCTAGCTGCACCTTGACTAGGCGTTCAATTATTGGCTATTTTGTCTGCTTAGGTCGCTTTCCTATTGCCTAGAGTACGAAGAAGCAACCTACGGTTGCACGTTGTTCAACCGAAGCCGAATACCGAGCAATGGCTCATGCGTGTGCTGAGATTAAATGGCTACGTTATTTTTTGTCATCTTTGGGTATTTCTCATCGTCAGCCAGCTCATTTATTTTGTGACAATCAAGCGGCTATTTACATAGCAGCGAACCCGGTATTTCATGAACGCACTAAGCATATAGAGATCGACTGTCACTTTATTCGGGAATTATTGCTCGCTAAGCTCATTTCTACTGCATATATTCCCACAAAGGATCAGGTCGCGGATTTGTTTACAAAGGCGTTAAGTGCAGCTCAATTTCATCTTCTTCTGTCCAAGCTTGGTGTTCGTGATATTCGCTCTCCCGCTTGAGGATATATTATATCTTTGTAATATATTTGATATGCATAGGATAATATTAGATAAATATTTGACAATATTTGACAAGATTTAGGAATCTTGATATCATATATTAGGCAAGGATATTGTTTCCAAGGCATCCTATATATATGCCTCAATTGTTTGTTAATTAATTCACAAGTCAATGAAATCATCTCTTTATTTCAACAATAATATTGGTTACTTTTTTGGAATATGAATATAAAACTTACAAATTTAAGAATAATGTTACTTATAAGAAATCTAATAGCATAAGAATCTTAATTCTACAATAAACTAAGAACTTGTATTAAAAAGTTGAATTAAATAATAGAGATTTAATTAAGACACTAAAATATTTTAAAATCACATTAAACATCAAACATTCAATATAGTTGAAGTGAAGAATCAAGTTGTAGTTACTATATTCATTCACAAACCCAAATTCACCAGTTCAATTCGCATAAAAAGGAAGAAGAAAAGAGGAAGAAGAAAGGGAGAAGAAAGAAGAACGCAAATGAGAGGGAGAAACGGCGGCGGCGACTCCGACGGCGGTTAGGTTTCTCTAAAACCCTAGAATTTGGGGATGTTGCACCATTTGGTAACCGTGCGGCCTGTTGCATATAAGACTAAACCTAATTTAATTAGTAAATAATGCGGAGTATTTCATAACTTTTGTTAAGAATTTGATATATTATGGATTAATTATATTATTGAATTTTTTTAGGCCAGGATTTTATCATTGGATTCAGCTGAACATACGTACATATAATCTAAATAAACATTAAATTCATAGGTCTCAAGTTCATAAAATAATTAAGGAAGTGATCGTAAAACAAATAGAAAAATTAAAAGATAATTAAGGATGTAATAATATGTTTACCGAAATTGTGTTGATTTTGGTTTGCATGTTAAAAAATAAAAATCATGATTCGATAGGTGCAATTAATTATGTTTATATTGACTTAATAACACTACAAGAAAACGACTTTTTAGCGACGGATTTTTGCGGCGGAATAAAATTCCGTCGCAAATATTTAGTTTGCGACGGAATTCACTCCGTCGCTAATTTTGCGAGGGATTTCCAAGTTTTTGCGACGGAAATCTTTCCGTCGCAAATTTTGCGAGGGATTTCCCAGTTATTGCGACGGATAATTCCGTCGCAAAAAAGTGACAAAAACAAATCAAAGCAACAAGGGTTTTTGCGACGGAATTTTGTTTTTTTGCGACGGAAATATTTCCGTCGCAAATTCCGTCGCATATATTACACAGCAAAATACATGATTTTCCTTCAAAAAAAGAATACAACAAAAACACTCTTCTTCCTTCTCCTTATACCGTCCTTCTCCCTAACAAAGTAAACAAAAACACTCCTTCTTCTTCTCCTTCCTTTCCGGCGGCCTTCCACCCTTATTCCGGCGGCCTTCATTCCGTTGTTGTCGTTTTTTTTTTAATTTTTCCATCGTTTTTTTTTTTTTTTTTCGGCGGTCTTCTCAACCGTTTTAGGGTTTTCTTCCGGCGGTCTTCTTGCAAATTTCCGGCGCTCTTCTTCCTTTCTTATTCCGTTGTAGTGATTGTGGTAAATATACTTAATTTCGTGTTTTTAATTTCGTTATTTTAATTTCGTGTTTTTAATTTCTTGTTTTTAATTTCGTGTTTTTAATTTCTTGCAAACTGAATTAATTTCGTGTTAGGGTTTTTAATTTCGTGTTAGGGTTTTTAATTTCGTTTGTTTTAATTTTTATCTTTTTTTTTTTTTTAATTTCTTTTCGGATTTTTGGTTGTTTTCATTTTCTTTATGCGATTTGATTTGTGATTTTGGTTTTTGATTTGGTTTTTTTCGAGCATTGGTTGTATCGATTTGTGATTGTGGTTTTTGATTTGGTTTTTTTCGAGTTTTTGTAATTTAATTTTTTCAGCATTTGATTTGTGATTAAATGGTGCTGTGGTGGTTCCAGGGGTGGATAGTGGTGGGGGTGGTTTTCGTGGTTGGGGATAGTAGGCTATATGTGGCCTGTTGGTGGTGCTAGGCTGGTGGTATGGGCGTTGTGGTGGTTTTTTGTTTTTTTTTTTTACAGAATTTCTGACTGATGATGGTTGATGGTAGTAGGCTGATGATTAATTGTTATTTTTTGTGTAACTCAATACAAAAATCACTGTGGGTTAATTGATTGATTAATGGATTAATTGATTTTTAGGGATAATATTTGAGATTTGTTAATGGGTTGATACTAATTTCGAAGGTACTGTCAATTCTTCAATATTTGAGATTTGTCAATTCGAAGGTGATGATTACTGTTTTGGATTGTGGGCTGATGTTGAATTCGTCAATTCATTTGATACTTGTTGGTTTGTTGGTTTTTGAGTTCATCAGTTTAGATATCAAGTGAATTGAATTTGGGAGGGAATTTCTGATTTTACTTAAATTGAATTCAATTGAATTCTAGTGATTGAATTGTGGATTTTGATGATTGTAGGTAAAAAGAATCAGGCTTTTCTTTCTTTTTGAAATTTTGATGTTTCTTTCTTTCTTTCTTTCTAAAGTTCTGATTTTGAAGTTCTCATTCTTCGTAAGGTGTTTTTGGTGATTGTAGGTAAAAAGAATCAGGCTTTTCTTTCTTTCTAAAGTTCTGATTTTGTTATGTTTGCATTTTGGTTAATTTGTTTAGTGTAATATATTCTATTATTTGCTTCTGAAGTTATTTTCTTTCTTTATGAACTTCTATTGTTCCCTTCTGATTAATCATTATTATTATTGTTGTTGTTGCTTTGGTTATCTTCATATTGCTACTGTTGCTGCTATTGTTATCACGAAATCCTAGAGTTATCAGTTTTATAACGGGCATAACTTTACGCTCGAGTGAAGGGTCTTGGTAGTGGTGCGGACCTTTATTACAGCTCTTCGAGGAGATCTGGATCATCGAAGCAATACACGCCATCTGTGCTTTCTCAAATGAAAGAACATTTAGAGAAACATGTGGAGAAGGTGCGGGAGGAGGTGCGGGAGGAGGTGCGGGCTGAGGTTGAGGAGAAGGTGCGAGCCGAGATTGAGGAGAAGATGCGCGCCGAGTTTGAGGCAATGCAGAGGACACAGAAGGAGTTTATGGAGCAGATGATGAGTCGATTCGGTAGCGACAGTTGTTCACCTTTCCAAATTCAGCGTCGGGACTCACCAGACGACGACGGCAGCGGCGCCGGGCAAGGGATGCAGCTGTAGATAGATATCTTGTTCCATATAACATACCTTAGCTCCATTATTATCATTGTTAAACTTTAAAACTATGAAACTATTTAAAGCCGGAAATACTTTGTAGGCATATGTTACATTTGAAATATATAATTATCGGAAAATATAAATTGTCCTTATTTGATTAGAATACATAACGCGTCAGATCGTACAGGTTCACAGGCACAAATACAAATAAGCAATCAAAACATTAAAAATCCGTCAGTTTTTTTACGACGGAATATACCGTTTGCGACGGATTTTACGTCGCAAATTTTACGACGGAATTTCCGTCGCAAAAAAAAAGATTTGCGACGGAATTGTCCGTCGCAAATGAAGCATGACTCCGTCGCAATGTTGGAAGTTTGCGACAAAAAAAATAGCGACGGACCTTTTGCGACGGAATTATTCCGTCGCAAAATTGAGGTTTTCTCGTATTATAATATTCCCACTTGTGATTACCTTGGCTAACCACCCATAAACATTAGTTACTTAGTTAAATTTGCCATGGTATATTATCATAAGTAAAATGCTATATTAGGGTCCTTTTGGTAAGGCGTAAAACATTCTCAATGTAAAATGATTTTCATTGAAATTAGTTTTTCATGGAAACAATTTTCCATTGTTTGGTTGCATGGAAAAAAAGTGATGAAAATAGGAAAAGTGAAGGGCATGGAAAGAGGTAGTGAGGAAAGAGTGTATAAGGGAATGGGAGGAAAACTGTTTTCCTTTCATTTTGGAAAGAAAAAATGATTTTACATTCCTTTGTGTACCAAACAATGTAAAATTGAAAAAGGGAGGAAAACACTTTTCATGGAAAATATTTTACGCTCTACCAAATGGAGCCTTAAAACTAAAATAAACCAAAGTTAGTAAGCATTAAATTCAAGTGAATGAGTGACATTATTCGTAATTGTTACCTTATATTTTAATTTTGGGTGCAAAAGAGCCAAAGACGGAAACCCCATAAAGCAAAGGCAAACACAAAACAAACAAATATATTAAGGGCCTGTTTACTTCAGCTTAAAATCCGTTCGGTTCGGTTTGTTCTGTCTGGTTCAGTTCAGTTCAGCTGTTCTCTTATTTTGCTATTCATTAATCCTTCATAAAAAACTTTCAGTTCAATCCAATTCAATTCAGTTCAGCTATTTTCAGCTGAAGTAAACAGGCCCTAAAAACAAGTTAATATCTAGAGGAGTAGTTGTTATCTATGAACCACAAAAATTTCTACTTTCGGAAAAGTTTTTGAAACTTTATTTAAATTAAAAGCAGAAAATGTGTTCCATATGAAGAGACTTCATGTGATGTTAAATGAAACGTACATTCGGAAACTTTGTGACTTGCATACAAGCGTCTCCTAATATCCCAGAGTTGAGTAATTGACATCTCACCCTCTTATGAAATAGCTTTCGTGCCAAGTTACATTTTTCTCAAATCCTCCCAAAAACTTTGAGAAATGGTTCTCCTGATACAGTGGTATATATAGTTTTCTAGTTGTTTTCTATCGTATGGGGACTTTCCTGGATTTGAGGGTCAACATGAAAATTTTTTGGTTAATATTTTTTCGAGACCTCGAAATCCCCGAATAATGTGGCTTCTATAGCCTTTATTTTCAGCTTTTGGAGAGCCTTTTGGGGCTACATCCCTCGTTTACTCCCCAAATTTCACCTACTTGCTTCTAGTACTCTTGGGCGGTTGACCATCATGCATTTTTAGCCTCTGCTATGTTTTCTCTTTTAAACAATTGCCGAGAAAGGCCACACTAGTCTTTTTTATTATCTTGTAACTATTTTATGACCTTTCGAACCTTAAAAAATTGTCTAATGGCCCTCTTTTGATCCTGGGGACAACATGTAAAATTTTTGGCAATTTTTTTCAAAACATAAGAACCTTCAAAATAGTGAATTACAACCTTCATTTTTTTCTTCTGGAGTTTAGTCTTGTTTTTTCCCTCTATTATTTCTCCCACGAGTTTTAGGTGAGCCTAGGACGTCCCATGCTCCAGTTTTAACTTCTAAAAACTTGTTACCTTCTTTTATTAGACAATTTCCGAAAAAAAGACACAGTAATTTTTTCGCTCGCCCAAGAATCATCTTATGACTTTTCGAATCTCAAAAAGCTACTTGGGGCTCTCTTTTGACTATAGGGGCACGTTGTAAAACTTTCGATAATTTTTTTCAGGACCCCGAAACCCTCGAAAAACGTAAATGCCTTCGTTTATGGCTTTCGGAGTGCTAGTTGTACAAGATTCCGTCTTGTTTTAATTTCACCTTATTTTTTTATCACGTGTAGTAGCCTAGTAGTTAACCCTAAGACGCCTTATGCTCGGTTTCAGCCTTAACAAAAGAAACTAGTATACTCCCTCTTTAGAGAATTTATGAAGTAAGGACACAAATATAAATAATGCAAATTAAAGATCGCATTTAACATGCCAAGTTGTCTGGCCCAAACCCAAAAAGACTAAAAACAAACACTATTAACATGCAACTTAATTTGACTTCGCCGACAATTGTTGTTTATATATTAAGAATATGATGTTTCTCTCTTTTAATGTTTTCTCTATTCTTAAATCTTTGTTGTTAAACAATTTGAATTGTGTTAGTTGCTTTTTCTATATATTCTCAAGACTAAGTTCAATGCAGGTTGTGATAAATTTATTGAAAGTGTAGGTAATGTTTTATTTATTATTTATTTTCTTGATTGTTTGTAATATCGTGTAAAATTTTATGTTTATGCATAAGAAATTTTTATTTTGTTTACATTTTATTTAAATTATTTATTTTCCTATACATGTATTTCCTCGTTTCCTTGTTACCAAGAATTCGCGCTTCCTCATTTCCGAAGTGTTTTCATTTCGGAAACTTTTGGCGTTTCCTAGCTACTCCATACATAGATTGTTGTCGTATCATTCAATGTACGAAGTAATGAAATTTGTATGTTTGAATGAATTAGAAAGTAGTTTAAAGTATGGAATAATAACTCTCATGCAGAGTGAGTCATGGTATGGATTCACCATAGTATCTTTATGACTATAAGAAAAAAAAATTCATTCGTAAGTAATAGACAAATGACCACTATATATATTATCAAACGAATTTCAAATAATAAAAATAAAAAATGTCGAAGAGCTTATTTACTATTTAAATATCACTCATCAAAATAATTTCAAATTTTACAACCACTACATAGTATAATGGTCAAAAGTAGACCGTGCTACATAGTATACGATATTTAAAAAAAATAAATAAATAAATAACACCCTAGATCATTCATCTGTCGACTATTATGTATATACATACTCAACTTTTGATTTCTAATGGAAACTACAATAGCTAACACAACAAACTTGTACTTTCTCATTGTACATGTATACTCACTCAGTAAACTAATTATTATTATTATTTGCCCTAACAAAATTACGGTGTGTACAACACCTCATTGATCAGAAGAAATGATAAATGCCTTTTTTGTTGTTGTTGTTGTTGTTGTTGTTGTTGTTGGAGCTTCATTCAAATCATGAAATTTGTTATGGCACAAATTGAAAGAGACATAACTATTTATATATATCACAGATTGTATGTTAAAGAGCTTTGTACACCATTTGATGAATGAATTGGATGTCATGGACGATTGGATTATCGGTTCTTCCTGGTGGTGATCCTGAGTAACACGATGGCAAACAACTGCTACAATTTGATTCATGTACTTCCCCGCTAAATTTCTGCAATTATATTCAATAATATGATTTAGTAATCGAGTTTGATCGCTTAGTTTATTATATTTCGCCCATTATAGGTTCACATGTTTGTTGCCAGTAAATTTAACCTAAAAATGATTAATATTAATTAGTATGTACAAAAAAGTTGGAGAACTCTAGCAATGTTTGGATATTTAAAGTAGAAGTTTTGGAAGTGTTTTGAGAAGAGCGAAAGTAGAAGATGACTAGAATTAAAGGGTTGTTTATTGATCATAGATATCGATACTATATATAAATTAAGATAAATCAGACAAGTCTCAACAAAAATAGATTTTAATCACTAACCCTTTCATCAAGCATGCCCAAAATTCCATGTCTTCCATCACTATTTGATTGTTGAGACTGCCTATAATACAAATTATTGATTAACAGTCAACTATTATGAATGTATACCTTTTATATTACATGTTAATTAACATAAACATTAACGAAGTTGAGAATTGCTGATATACATTAAAAAAACACAATGTAGATTCAAACTCTAAAACTAAGGAAAGTGTATTGGATACTAGTGTACAAGCATAATTAATAATTAAATAGTCTCCATACGCATATGTAGCAAGTCGAAAAACTACCTGTGTTTGGGGCATCCAAGGGGCTTCAACACTTCATGAGCGGCTGATAAAGGGCGACGAGGCTTGGGACATATAGGTTGATTTTTGGTTGGACTAATTGAATCCCCAAGGTTGATCTTCATGAATTTACCTCCCATTTATTTTTCCTTTTGATAAAAAACTTTCCTAAAGTTACACATCAATCTTAGTTAACTCACAAAAAAAAGTTTCCATAACATTTTTCTATTTTTGGAATATTTTTTTCTCCTTGCCACTTTTCACTTGTGATAATATAACTTCATATCACTATAGCTCCATTAAACATCCATTTGATTTATAAATAGATAATGAAGTTAAAAAAAAAAAAATAGTCACATGCTTTTTAAAGAAACAGCAAGTGGAGGAGAAAGCGATTAATGCTCCAATAATATACCCTAAAAAATGTACGCAGTAAAAGTAAAAAATTAAAAAAAAAAAGTAAAAATCTTTTATGGGTTAAGAGCAAATTCAGGGAATTACATTAACCAATCCTCATCTATACTAGGAAACTTTCTATTTTCTTTTCTCTTCTTTTCATTTTTTTTAACAATTTCCTTTTAAATTTATTTTCTCTAAAGTTGCATGAGGTTTAACTTATCCGAGGCATTCCCTTTTTATTGTTTTGTTTTATTAACCTTTTACATGGTTGGTCATTTGATAGTTATCAACAAAAATTGGCAACCTAAATTTCAATTACATATGAATAAACAAGGAAATATGATTCACAAAAAAAAAAAAAAAATAACATTCAAAGGGTGTGTTCGGCAAAACTAGTTGTAGCTGTTAGCTTTTGAGTAGCTTTCGGCTTTTGAGTGGCTATGAGCTGTCAAATTGTAGCTGTTAAAGTTTAGCTGTCGAGCTAGCTGTTAATAATATGAGTGTTTGGCAAAATTAGATGTTGGAGCTATAAAAATAAAATTATTATTTGCCAAAAAAGTAAAATAAAAAAAATACCAAGTCAAAAAAAATTTTAAAAAATAATTATTTACCAAAAAGTAAAATAAAACAAATAAAATTTCAAGTTAAACGCTACTTTTTTTTTTCCTGAAAGCTATCTTTTATAGCCTAGTTCAAAAGCTACATATTTTCAAAAGCTAGTTCAAAAGCTACATATTTTCAAAAGCTACTCCAAAAGCGCGCTACCTCACCAAACAACAATAATTTTTTAGGGTAGCTTTTTGACTAGGTCCAAAAGCTAAAAGCCACCCAAAAGCTCTTGCCGAACACACCCAAAGTCCAGATTTTCATAACTCATTCACAAATTATTTGTTTAATTATTCCCTCTTAATCAAATTAATATTAAATAGAATAATTCAAACACATATACTATAAATTTTGGGCTTAACATATTATTTTATATCAGAAGAGTAGTACCTAGACATGGAAAAACAAACTTACAAACCCGACCCAATAATAACACGAAAAAGTTGGGTCATGATCACGAAATTCAAACGCGAAGCCCAATTTACCGAACACGAAAACTATGTTTAAAAGCGGGTTAGGTCAAGTCAAGACCTGTCCGACCGATGACCCGTTTTTTCTATGATTTTGATGTTATTTTATTAATAATACTAAGTATTTTCTAAGTTATTTATTTATGTGCATGTTTTTAATGTAGACAAAGTTTTATTTACATCCGGTGTACAGTAATTATTGTACAAAGGGATTGAAATTATACTTTTTTTGTATTCTAGTTACTATAAAATCAACTTAAGATGTACTTTGTTGAGTTTGAGTCACACTTTTTTGAGTTCTAGTTACCTTAAAATCGGCTCAAGTTACTATGCACTTTCTTACATTCTAATAGTAAAATCCCAGTTTTAATAAATAAATATGGTTTAATATGCCATACATAAAATTTGTTTGTTCAAGATATTCAATTAAATTTCAATGATTTTAAAGTTACTAAAAATTTAATTCAAGTTACCAAAAAACTAGTTTAAGTTAGTCGTTGTAAAATAATTTTATTGTACATCAGATGTATACAATATTCATTCTTTAATATATATTATTGAATAAAAATTTCAATTTATTTTTAATTAGCCTATTATGTAATATTTTTGTATGATTAGTAATAAATACTAATATTCGACTAATATTAAGTTATTTTACGTTCAAAATGTTCAGACAAGATACTAAAAAGTACACTAAAAAAAGGCGGCAAGAAAATTCTTGACCGATGGGGTGACCTGGCACCGGAAATATGGGGTCACGACTAAAAAGTTTAACGTTCGAAAACCGTCCACCCGTCCGATTTGGCAGGTCTAGTACTTACAAATTCAAAATAATTGTTATTTGACTAATAAAAGCAAAATAATTTTTTGATCTTGATAATTGTTCAAATTGAGATTTGTAGATTATTTGTATTTTTAAGTAATTATAAATTAAACTATGAGTATAGTTCATTTCAAGAAAAAGTATATATTCAGATGTATTATATTATACATAAATTATTATTATTCATTTCATTCATTTTAATCAAGAAAATAAATGTAACTATTTTATTTTTCTATAATTCATAAAAAAAATTAAAATACTTTAAATAATTGAAATCATTTTTTTTATAAAGATATGTTTTTCATTTTAAATATAAATTTATCAAACTAGTTAGGTAAAATTTTTTGACATATATATAACAGTGATTGTACTTAGTTTAAAGAAACTAAAGAGTTATTTCAATTCTTTTTTATCAGAACAAAAGAGTTATTGTTAAAATACAAATTAAAGAAAAATGATGGAGTTAATTTTATAATAAAATTTCATTACTATATAATCTACATTTATTATTTTATTTTAGTATATGGTTATAAATTATTGATGACTTCAATACTTCGAAGTTTGCATAAAAGACGAACTGAATAAAGTACAGGCAAAAATAGTTAAGAAAATTTAAACCAAATTGACAAATAATAAAGGGAAGGATTTTGTTTGTTTTAGTTATTGATTTAGAGTGAGACCTATTACCTAGTTAAATATAGTGGAACCAAAACTAGAACTGATACAACCGTGTCCCAATTCTTTTAATCCGAAAAACAAAACCACTTGAGTCGGGACATCATATCCTTAGAAGCGGAGCCACCACCAAAGGGTACTCGATTATACATGCATTTTACATTAGAACACATATTTTGAAAAGACAAGACACTTTAAAACAATGACGACTTATCTAACCAAGTCATATATCGTGATTACACACTCTATGTTAGAACACATATATCCTGATTAAATACTGTTACTATTATTATTGTATCAATTCAATACACACCCTTAGTGAGTGTCATGCAATTGACTTTAAACTTGAAGTATTTTAAGATAATTTAGAAACGGATATTACCATAATAATAATAATGATAATATAATACTAATACTACTAATAATAATGTAAATAAAATAAACTGAATTGAAATATCTAAAATTTCAATGTAAAGTAAATTTAAAATTTTTTGACAATTTTTGTAAGGTGTGTAAAATAATTTCTCACTCATTTTAGGTTTTAAGCTTCAGGTGGAGCCCATTTGAAGTCCTCCAAATGCATTGCTGGCTTTCATCCATCAATATCTTAGCTTTCTTTATTAGGGTTTGTCTGTTTTCGAGGAGAGAAAAATTAACCCCCAAAATAAAGAAAAACCCTCAGTTGGTTTAATCACACTGATTGAGAGAGAAACATACAACTATTTTTATTTTATTTAAAAAAAAAAAATTTATAAAATTAAAATTTCCCTTTTACCCCTTTTCCTCTAAATTATCCTTTATTCATCCCCTTTTATCTTCTTCCTTTTTAATTTTTTTTTTTATCATTATCATCAAATTCCAAAAAATAAAAAAAAAATCAAATTCATCACAAAAAAATTGATACTAAAAAAGAAACAAATTTTAGCAAAAACCCTTTATTTGGTATGCAAAATTAACTTAACTTTTGATGGATCTTCAGATCTAACCTTTGTGCTTTAACACTTAATATTTTGTTCATTTTTCATTTTTTTTTTTAGATCTTTGCAGTTTGTTTTTTCTAGTTGATCAGAATCTCAACTTTCAGTTAGTCAACTGTAAGTCAATCATTACTTTCATTTTTTTTTTTTATGTAGTTTTTTGCACCCTTTTGTTAGTTATTCAGTATGTTTGATTGTATTTCATTTTACTTATAGTTTGTAATTTACTTTAAAGTTTTGATTTTTGTGTTAAATTGTTAATTGGGGTAATTGGGTTTGCTTTAATTTAGTTGATTATTGCTTTAATTTGATAGTGGGCAATCTATATATAGTATGATTGTTTTGATTGTGTGATTATTTTGTGTGATTTTATATTAAGTGGTTATTTATTATTGGGTGATTGCTGTTTTTGTGAATTGAATTAGTTTTTTGGGTGTATGAGATAGTTTGTTTTTATGTTTTATACCGATTAATTATTTTATTGAATCTTTTTGACCCTTTATTTGTGCTGGAATTTGATTGATTATGCTAAAGGTATGACCTTTTCTGTGTACAGTATATTGACTTGGTGGTATTATTGAAAAAGTGTGTTACTTACATCCATTGAGGATGTGGAGGAATTAAAGGTTGACCTAGGTGAAATGAGGGATGTTATCGAGGTTGATATCATTCCTAAAGGCCTGTTGGCGACCGTCTTCAGACCGTTATTCTCAATCAGGTTCAGATGCAGCAGGGCGGCAAGAGGGGCTTCTATGGTATAAAGATACCGGGAAGCACATTAACGGTGACTTTTCTATGTCTGTTGTTCAAGCAAATAATTTACTAGAGGATCAAAGCCAGGTTGAGTCAGGTTGTTTGAGTTTGCTCGATTCTGGCCCTTACGGAACATTTGTTGGGGTCTATGATGGTCATGGTGGACCTGAGACGTCACGTTACATCAACGATCATCTCTTCTATCACCTCAAAAGTAAGCAAAGTGCCCCACTTTTTTTAAGCGTGACTGTATTGTTGTGGATATGCTTTCACTAGGGTTACGAGTCCGACTCATAGAAAACTAGCAGTGCAGCAGGTGTATACTCTGTATTTTCAGATGTTGATGCTTTTTTATACAGTTCACTCTTAATCGAGACTTGTGTCCCACTTTAAAGTATAATTGGATAGTTGTGGACTTGTGGATATGCTTTTACCAGGAATAGCAGTCTGAATCACTGAAAACTACCAGAAATTTATAGAATACTAATATTACATTTTAGATGAGGATGCAATGCTATGTAGTTTACTCTGAATTAACATTTGTTTTTCAAATCTTTATTAAGTCATACGTCAAGTTTGCGAAGCACGTGTCTTCTTTTGTGCTGTATAGCTTACATTGCTGTTTCACAGGATTTGCTGCTGAGCAGCAGTCAATGTCAGTTGATGTAATAAGGAAAGCATTTCAAGCAACAGAGGAGGGATTCTTTAACCTTGTTGCCAAGCAGTGGCCCATGAAGCCCCAAATTGCAGCTGTCGGGTCTTGCTGTCTGGTTGGAGTGGTTTGCAATGGTCTTCTTTACATTGCCAATGTTGGGGACTCTCGTGCTGTGCTTGGAAGGGCTGTCAGGGCAACCGGTGAAGTTATTGCTATTCAGTTGTCTGCAGAACACAATGTTAGTATTGAATCTGTGAGACAGGAGATGCACTCAATGCATCCAGAAGACTCCAATATAGTAGTGCTGAAGCATAATGTATGGCGGGTGAAAGGCCTGATACAAGTAAGTTTACTTTGTGTTTATGACCCTTCAAAGGTTAATAACAATTGCTCTGTGACTAAATTGATGTCTAATCCCAAAAAAATAGATGCATATCTAGTTAATTAGGTATTGAACTAGCTATGGTTTCTATCAAAGGATGCACAATTGCATATCTAGTTGACGATGGTGTCATTTGCTGAACATTTACCTCTCCTCCTATAATTCCCTCTGTGCTTTTGTTTTTCGTAGTGTGTGTGTTGGGGGCTTTCTATTTTTCCTTCCAGCACTCGTCAACCAATTGATAGTGTATTGAGGGTAAGTCACTTGGGCGAAGTCTTGCACAAACCAAGTAGATATTTGAGTGAAAGAGCTAAATGAAAGGGTTTAACACTGATTGACAATATATTAAATAGGCTGCTTGATTGCAAAAGTTGTGTTTTCCAAAACCAGATACCTAGGGTAGAGATAAAAATGAGATCCTTAAATTTGCTGCAGGTTTTTTTATTAGATATGTTGCCTTGATGCTTATGGAACATTTATACACCACTTCCATATTGAGAGAAAAACTGACTAGTTAATAGAAGTAAATGAATATGACTTGTGAATTTTGACCAAAATAATGATAGCCAAGAGTCTTTCTTTTACACTCAAAAGAAATTGATGTAAATTTTGAGTCTTGAGGTATTTGTGCTTTTTGTGCCCTTTTATCATTAAACTTGTTACATATTTGCTTCAAAACCACTCAAACCTCCTCTGAGCCCTCTCCTTTACTTCATTAGAATAAGTAAATATTCTCAGATTTTAGAACAAGAACGTAAGATGTTTATTCCCCTTATTCTTAGATAAAATGCATCATCATTCAGAGGTATAACCATACAATTATTAAAAGACACTAGGCAGGCCATACACTCTTAGCTAGTACAAAACAGGTTAGAACAATAGCTGTGTACAACTTATCAAATCCATATCCACAACCCCGGACTGACTTAGGCTTGTGTTTCTACGGCTTACCCTATGTACAAATGATTAGATAGTTGACAGTGTTTTGGTTCTTTTTTAAAGGTTGTTTGGTTATGTCAAGATTATTGAATTGGGAGATGTCAGGAGTGTAATTCTGAGTTTGATTTTAGTTGGCAATGTGCTCGATAAATCTATTGAATCTAGGGTGGGGACATGGGATTAGATTGAAAGGATGATGAGAGCTTATCATGTACTACCCTTAATAAAACTTAAACAAGTATAACCTTTACATAAGTGTCTTGGGTTTTGATTTCTGTGTTTTGCATGATAGGGATATATTATAGTTTAGAGTTGAGTGTCAGATGAATTTGCATGTCTAACATGGAAAAATAATAACATAAAGATACTAGACAATAGACACTTTCAGAGATTCTAAAGTGTCAAAAGTAAGATTCAGCTAGCTTCTCATTTGAATTTAGTGGTAGAGTACCAGTGTCAAAATATTCACTACTATCTCAATATCTGCTGTCAAACACTGATACTTATACTGTTAGCAAAGTGAAGTTGGGGCATCTGCGTTTGTGTGTCCACTTAATTGGTTGGCTGGTTGCTTTATGCCATATATGGCCTTAATTAGTTGTGGAATATTCATCCTGATAATTTTTTATGGGGCTTGAATTAACATGAAATTTCAGCTTGTCATTTTTACTGAATTGAGATTTAGGTAGTTAGGGTTCTTTCAGCTCCATTTTTGTGTGAGCTTGTTGCTTTACTATGTCATCATCATCATTATAATTAAAACCTAATCCCAAAAAGATGGGGTCCGCCCGTCCGGTGCATGAACCAATACTCATTATGTATGATCATTTATAGATTTTCTTCTTCATTTATTCCTATCCAAATCCGAATAAGGTTGTAAAATCAACCCCGTCACATCCTTTTGAACTCCTTCCATCCTCGTTAACGTTTTCTTTACTATGCCGCATTGTGAAAATTTGACGTATATCTAATTTGCTTGTAGGCCCTTGTTTTCTGTTCTAAGGAAAATGTCAACTCATAGGGGTTAACACTAGCATTGATAAATAGATTCTGTTTTTAGCTTGAGTGCCTTGTGATATGAGACCAAGTATATGAGTTGTTCAACTGAATCCAAACTTTGATAGGATTCTTATGACTTTCTTATGAGTGTCTTAACTGGTGTATTACCTAATTCTGTCGTGTATGATCCTATATTGAGTGAAGCCCTCCTTTGTGTTGTTGCTCAAGAGTGGACCATCTTCTCAAAGCATCTAGTTTTTGTACTGTTTAATTTTTTTAATCATATAGTGATATTGGAATGTATCTCTAAATCTTTGTTGGAGCCAGACTATTTTATGTTGCATTTTGCCTTTCCGCAATCCTTTTCTTTGGGTTTGTACATTTGAGCTATTTATATGTTACAGAGTACTTATTACTTAGATACTGTTCTTGTATTCACTCATGTGAAGCTTCGACTTGCTCACAGTCTCAGGGATCTTGTCCTGCAGATTTCTAGATCTATAGGGGACGTATATCTGAAAAAGGCAGAATACAACAGGGAGCCTCTATATGCTAAATTTCGTCTCCGTGAACCTTTCAAGAAGCCAATTCTGAGCTCTGATCCTACAATTTCTGTGCATGAGATTGAGCCACATGATCAGTTCGTTATATTTGCTTCGGATGGTCTCTGGGAGCACCTTAGCAATCAAGAAGCAGTTGATATGGTCCAAAACAATCCACACAATGTAAGAGGGGCTTCTTTTCTGTTTACTTTATGTATGGCCAACTGTTTTCCTTATGCTAAGTATTTCCTCTCTTTTTTGCTGAAGTCCCATACGTACCTGCTAAAAATTGTATTTTTTTGTTCATGAAGCAAGTAAATTGAGGCTGAGGAAGTATTTTTTTCCCCCTCTCCCCTATTTTATTTTAATTTAATAACTGATTTGTGTGTATCTGAGGTTTAAAGGCATGCAATACTCTTATCAATCAATAATTGAAAGGGTTTAATTTTGATAGTATATGACCTAACTACTTTGAAGAAGAAATTCTTCTATGTTTACTCTTTTTAAAAGACAATAGTGCTGCACTTTATAGTGGACGGGGCCGACGGGCAAATGTTACTATATCCTAAAAGTAGATTTACTGGATGAATCTGATACTTGATGGCTTATAATAGTTTTTGAGGGAGAGTTTAATGTAGCTTTCCCCACTATTGGCTGGCCCCATCAAAATACGCAGATGTTTATACATACTCATAATCAAAATGGATTCAGTAGTACTGAAAAGTGTAAATCCTTTTCGAACAGCAATTATGAGTTCTGCCGGGGTAATTGTTAGTTGATAGTATCATCCAAACTTGTTGTATGTTGCTTCTTGAAGGGGAAAATCCTGTTTACCTTAGGCTATCTCTTGCATTATCATCCTTTTTTACTCATTTGATAGTTTTGATTTTTTTTTTTTTCTCTGTATATTTCTGTAGCTGTTCTCATTGGACAACCAATGTTTGAGATTAAATATCTTAAAATTTCTGCGTTAGAAAAAATATTGTTGTCGAAAGTTGATCTAAAAAGCTATATCAAACAATGTACTGTATTTGTTAAGGAGTATGGATTTAGTGAGAACTTAAAAGAGTTTATTGATTTGGAAACTTGGGTCAACTGAGATATACTAGTAATGAAATTTACTACGTAGTATATAGGCTTTGTTGATTTAGTACCCTTACATTGTAATCTTAGTGCTTTCTTGGTGCTTCTGTGATTGTGTTAGTAGAGCTTTTTTACCATATCATTTCTTCTGGTCTTAATGTTTCTGTTCATCATATGTAGTAGGTTCTGGTTAAACTGAATTCGCTACGTTTTATTCTGTCTGTATATAGGGAAGTGCTAAAAGGTTGGTAAAAGCTGCATTACAGGAAGCAGCTAAGAAAAGGGAGATGAGATACTCAGATTTGAAAAAGATAGACCGTGGGGTCCGTCGGCATTTTCATGATGACATTACCGTAGTTGTTATATTCTTCGACTCAAATCTAATATCCAAAGCTAGCTCAGCTAGGGGTCCCACTTTGTCTCTGCGAGGTGGTGGTATTAGCCTTCCTGCAAAAACTCTAGCTCCGTGTGCCACACCCATGGAAGTTGGTAACAGCTGATGAAAGTTTTCTCCCTCTTTTCTTTTTCTCTTGTTATTATCTCTGTTGTATCTAATGCCCCAAACCCTTTTTCAGACTTATCTCATCATCAGGTGATACATTATTTAGAAAAGATAAAATGGAAGGTTCTGATCTTTTTAATTTAAATTCTTTAATGTAAAATGTAACATTTTAACTTTGGGATACCATGTTAAATTATTTCGTGAGGGGAATGAAAAAAGAAAGAATCCTGATCAAGGGAGCTCCGAAAGGTGATGAGAAAGATTCATTCTTTGGGACACCCCTTTACTAATCTTGATCCATGGTCTCAAAACTCTGTAATTGCTTGTATTTCTGGGTGTACGCAGCTTAACATTTGATCTTGTGCATGGAAAGGCTGACCAATGCATCATTGTATAGAAATATATAGAAGAGAGACAATGAATGTGGAATCGAGATGTGGGAGAAATTGTTGAATGTGTATCTTGTTGTTGTCATACTTAGCATTATTGCTAGTAGCTGACTTTTGATATCGGTCAGGAATATTGGCCTTACTTGAGTTGATTTACATACACTCTCTGCTTGAAGTTAGTTTGATTATTTGATCTAAATATTAGGATGATAGAGATGAGTTGTTGGAGCATGAAAATCATCTGCTTTGTAACAGGAGTGGCAATGATGATAAAGGAATGTTTGACTATACTTCCTCATATGAAATTCAGTGCTATAGAGTTGATTGAAGAAACAGAAAAAGTAATTATGTTTTGGAGGTTGAAAAACTTCTAATTGTGTGTGAAATTGAGTATTTTTACAGTTGGAGAGTTGAGTTTATGTGGCGATTCCGTAATTAGAGTCACTTATGGGACTATGGGGTTATAAAACTCTATGATAGTATATAATTTGCTTCTTATCTTTCGTTGGACCGTCATTGCTCTAGAGAATATGCATCTTGTTGCTATTTTATGCAAATTTTACTCCCTACATAGTAAATTTTGGAGAATTTGATCGTTCCTTTGTATTTGTCAAGAGGATTTAGTTGATAGTTATAGTAAGGTCTTACTCTTAGGTACCTTGCCCTTGACATTTGTCGGTAAATCATTAAGCTTTTGAGTTGGTTCGTAGGGAGCTATAGAGGCAATGTCGGTGAAATACAACCTTCAATATTGATCTCTTTCTAATGTTATCTCCTACTTCATCTTCAATTCTTCACAAAATAAAAGCTATTAGTGCGATGAGAGTTTTTCTTCAGATAATTGAACTTATTTATTTATTTATTTTTTTGCATGGATTCAACAAAAACTATAACTATTCCCACCACTACTAGCTTAATGTTAGACACTCGCGCTCTAATTGGATTTCAACTAGCTAAATTGGTTGAAGTCTTGTGTAAACTGGTATTTAAGACTTGTGTTTGAACTCCTTTTGCATTATAGAGTCTCTATTCATCAATGTCATCAATCATCAATGTGGTTAGTGATTGTCATCATTGTCTACTCTTTGATTGTGAAATGTACTACATACATACTATTATAGATGAACAATCCAATTTGTACAATCCCTTTCAATTCAATAATAATAGTAGGGGAAAAAATTGGGAATGGCCACCCACACTATAATTTGTTAGATATAAGCCAATCCAGCTCATGTAACTTTATCATATTTGTTGATAAGACAATGGCAAATGTCATTCACTACTTATCATGGAGAATTAGTGAAAAGTGACACACCAACATGTGAGGTTCATGAAAAAATGAAGCTAAAAAAAGAAGAAATAGGGTTTAAAGTTTTCAACTCCCAACCCCCCCTTAATTAACAAAAAGGGGAAAGGTACAAATTGGCTTAATTGTATTTGCCTCATAGTGGAATGGTGATTAATGAATCTCTTTTGAAAGTTAGGTCTTGTAATTATACTAAAGGACCTCTAAGTTGGAAAGGTTGATGCTAATTTACGTATTTTACACAGTAGTTTTAACTGTTAAAGTCGACTCATTTGGAGACAATACTTTATGTAATTTACTGTGATTGATTTGGTTGCATTGCGTAAAATATAGTGGCTTGAACTTGTACTAAGAAATTATAGAAAACCATTGTTGAAAATCTTTTACCAACATAGTAAAGAATCTAGCCATGTGAAGTTGAGGTTACATCAACATTAGCAAACGATTCAAGTTGTATGCTAATGCAGCGTTGAATCAATTTTTATATGCTCTAAATCTTTTCGACTCTATCTAATCGACCTGTCTTTGTTTTTATATTAAAAAAAAATGATTACATCATATGCTACTAAGTTACATCTCGAAAAGCACATCAAACCATCACAATAAACAAATCTATCAACAATGACACAATCATATTTAATTCATTTTATAATCATGATCAATTTGTGGGGTTGAAAATGGAAGATTTGTTAAACTTTTTGGTTACTCCAAAAAAACAAACATTACTTACAAGCTACGGAGCATAAAACATTTCCATTTTCCATGCACTAAATTTCATGTCAACTAAATAACTTTTTTTTTTCCTTTTATTTTTTTGGAGGGAAATTAATCTACCAAAAATCACACTTTCAATTAAAAATTAAAAATGTCAAAACCTAAAACCCTTAACCGCCTTTCTTCATATCGCGCCAATTTGCCAAACCCTATACATCCAAATAAGCGGCAATTAACAACAAACTTCAACTTCTTACACTATTATTAATTTATTATTACACTAATTATTTACTTCCAAAAAATAAAAATAAAAAATCAATATAAAAGCTAATAAACTCATAATTATTACACTAATCACTGTAATTTTCCTTGCTTTTACGAAATAATCATAATAATTGTAATACCCTTTTTCCAATTTCTGCACTTTTACCCCCAAATCAATCTCAAAATTTCTTTCATATTTCACTCAATTAATTAGACCCCACCAAAATTTCTTTTCTGGGTATCTCAAAATTCTTCGGGATTATCATTCTACACAAATTTCCACCATTACCCACTTTCTTAATTTCATCAATTTTTACCCAGAAAAACAGAGCAAAAAAAAAATGGGGTGTAGATTTTCATTGCCATTAACAAAGAGGAAATTAAGGTCAATAAGTTCAGGAATTAGGGTAAAAGGAGGAAAAGAAAGTAGTAATGATGTAGTTTCATTGTGTAAAGAGAGGAAAAAATTAGTAAAAAAAGCGTTAAAATCGAGGCAAACTTTTGGTGAATCACATAAAAGATATATAGATTCATTATCTTGTGTTTCATCAGCAATTTCAGTGTTTGTTTCACGTTATACTAGTTCACAGTATTACATTGCTTTTGAGGCTTCTACAAATGCTGATGTTACCAAACAGGGGAATCTGAAACCCCAGTTTGGGGGGACGACAACAACAACTACTTCTGAAGAGAGTGAGGAAGATGAGGAGGGGTTTGGTGGGGTTTGTGAGCATTTTTATGATGATGTTGAAGGTGAGTGTAAGTGGGATTTCTTTAATTTGATTGATGGGAAGAAGGTGAAAGAGGAGAGGGGTTTGGAAGGAGGAGAAGAGGGGAAAGGGAATGGGAATGGAGAGGGGAATGGGATAGGGAAAGGGAAAGGGAATGGGAGGGAATTGTTGGAGGGATTGAAGGATTTGGAGGATCATTTTATGAGGGCTTATGAGTGTGGAATGGAGGTTTCAAGAATGTTGGAAGTTGGTAAAAGTGGTTCTAACTCTACTTTTGAGGATGTTAAAGGTTGATTTCTTTCCCTTTTCTTTTTTCGACCTCTGTCGTGAATTAGTTGCAACAATTTATATTGTTTGTGAGGTATAAAATAATAGTTTATTGCAACTAATTCATACTAGGGTGGTAATATACTCGTATGTATTATGTATATTGAATTTGTGACGGTTTAAGTGGTTTGATTGATGATTATTGTTGTGGCATTGTGTGGAAATGTGAATTGTATTGACCGGTTTTGTTGGTGTGTATTTTAGGAAAGTATATTATTAGTGCATTTGAGTTGAGTGATTTCCTTGCTTCATATTATGTAGAACTTGAATGTTCATCATCTGTCTTGGTTAAGGGTAATGTAGGACTCTATAGGATGTTTACGGGATAAAAAGGCGTGATCTATAGCTGCTATCACTCTATTAGTGTATACTTTCTCAATTCTAAGTAATGTCAATGATTGCGGTTTATCAGTTCAATTGTGAATGTAATGGGTGACAATTTTGTAATTCGTGTGTGTTGTTATAAGATAGATTTACTTAAAACTTAGAATGGTAAAAGTAGAATATAGTGACTGAGCTTGAGGAAACTAGTGAGAATGTAGTTTGAATTTGATCATTAGGTATGGATTCGAGTCTTGAAAATCAAGAAGTTGGAGTATTGGCAGCGATAAGTGTTGCCATGATGGCAACTTTGGTTGAGAATAGTGCATCAAACAAGGAAACATTGCGGTGGTTAGAGTTGAAATTAAGGGGCCGAAATGGTGGTGAAATGGATAAGCTAGTCTTAGTAAGAAGAGGTCTGGAAGGCAAAAGAAGATGAGCTACGAAAATTGAGGTGGTTAGAGGTGAAGGTAAAGGAGCTGAATGGTGGTGAAGAGGATAAACTAGTGCTAGTAAGGAACGAAGAGGGAAACATTACCCTCATTTTGGGGGATTGGTGTTAGTCGCGTTACTATTCCCTGATTTGGTGTAATCTCTTCTTTATCCCTCATTCTCTCCCTTCTCATTGCAACACCTTTATTCATCCCCTTGCAACAAAATTAACTCTCGATCATTTTTTTTGTGTTTGACTTGAAAAACTCTTCTAGATTGTTACGCCAATCCAAGCATGCCCGTGATCTTACATGTTTTACCTTATGGTCTTTTCATCCCTAAGGAAAACTTACTTGTTTGTTGAAATATTTGGCGACTTTACCTTGTGTTTCATAGAATGTGTCAATGTGAGGTAATTTTACCTATATTCCCTCTAATCCAGGGTTTGATGGAGGACGTTAAGTGTGTAGTTTTGTAGGTTTCTATGACCATTTCTTTGGTGTTATTGCTATTAGCAATCAGCTTGGGAGGTTTTTTTATGGACATTGAATTATCAATCACATGATCAATGGATTAGGGTTAAATAGTGTTACTTACATAACTAGATGGCACTCATATTCTGTCTGAAGTCTGAACTCTTCCAAATTTAATGCAGAAAATACTGGTAGGAAACGGTCCAATTCTTCTCGATCTTCCCCTTGTAAGAGTTTGCTTTCTTCGAGCTCGAGGAGTACTTGTTCAACATGGGCAGAGAGTGGAGGTGACCGTAAGAGTTTACTATCATATAGTTCTGATACTTCTTCAACAGTGACTGAAAACAGAGGTGATCCCATTGATGGCCGTTGGGGAATGGTATCTGGTAGCCACTCGTTCACACTAGGTAGATTATATGCTTGGGAGAAGAAGCTCTTTCATGAAGTCAAGGTATCTTTCGTATGCATTGTTCCCCTACGTTAATAACAGTTTTGCTCTAAACTGCCTTCTATTTTGAATTTTATTGGTCATATAACTATATAAGTGCATCATGGCCATAATTTGTGTTTTTATCTTTTGAAACCCATTAAATATACTTCATAAGAGATTTCCTCTTGCATTCGAATCGACTGACCAGTATAGTGTTGATTTTGTGATTGAGAGGATTATGAGTCACAAACTCTCAATCATTTCTCCATATGAACATCTGTTATCTGACTTCTTTCTAAAAAAAGATTCCTATTTCTGTCTATTACCTCATTTGGTAAATGTGTTTTTGTTGATGGTTAGGCTGGGCAACAAACTCGGAAGACATATATGCATAAGTACGCACAATTGCAGCAAAAAGATGTGGACAGAGATGATTTGTGCCCATCAAAAGCCTCATCTGAAGTGGGTGATTTGTACCACCAGATGTTGGTCGCTCTGCAACGTACTGAGTCAATTTCCAAACAGATTGAAAAACTAAGAGATGAAGAACTCCAACCCCAACTTCTAGAGCTTCTACACGGGTAAGAAGCAATGATTAATCTTAAAAACTTTTCATGGGCTAAATATTTTTTCCTTTAATATTTAGCTTTGTACTTCTTTCATGGCTACTGAGTAATGAGAACTACACATCAAGACTAACTTCTCAACATCCGCCTTTCAATGAGCATCTGCAACTAACACAAAAGCGTTGTATTTTCGTTGTGTTTTGGTGCAGTCTAATGAGAACATGGAAATCAATGTCAGAGACTCATGAGGTTCAAAGAAAGATCATGCAGGAAATCAACTCTTTTAGCTTCCCTGAGCATCAGAAATTTTGCACTGAATCTCACCGTCTAGCTACGCTTCAGCTGGAAGCTGTAATTCAGGACTGGCACTCTTGCTTCTCTGAATATGTTTGTGCACAGAAAGCATATGTGAAGTCTCTCCATGGTTGGCTGTTAAAGTTCATTGATGCAGAAGTTGAATATCACTATAATAGGAGCTTGTCATTCCCGCCATCTCGATTCAATGGGCCCACTTTGATAGTTACCTGTCAACAATGGTTAAATTCTTTAGAAAGGCTACCTGATAAATCAGTCAAATATGCCATGAGAAGCTTGGGAAAGGAAATTCAGGCATTATGGGTCCAACAGGGTTTGGAGCAGCAACAGAAAAGGAAGGTTGATGGGCTTGATAAAGAATTGGATAGGAAGATTCTTACTTTTGGAAAAGCTGAAGATAAAGCACTCATGGCAAAACACACGGCATACCATGATGTGGAGCAACATGAGTCTCTTAATGGGAAGAAGGAGCAGCTTGAAATGTTCAGGAACAAGGTCGAAACTGAGCGAGAAAAGTATTGCAGCAGTGTCCAAGAGACAGAACGGGTCACATTGCAGAGACTTCGGATGGGTTTTGCCACAGTTTTTGAGTCTCTGGCTGATTTTTCAAGAGCTTCGGCTAAAGTTTATGCTGATCTTGTTTCATTCTCTCAGAATGCTAAGGTTTAAGACAGGCAGACTTGCTAGCGAGTCCACTACTTCTGCAGTATTAAGTCTAGTGCTTAAGACAGCTTTTTTGATAGCATTTCAGTAGATAGATAATTAGATAATTGTTGTGGAAGGGGGATCAGTCTTTGATGTAAGTATTTTATATGAAAGAATAATCAGAGCAAGTATATATCAGAACTTGTTTGCTGAATTGCAGTTGTATGGTTAAGTAAAGTCATCTAACTTCGCCATTTTCGTAGAATGTATATCCAAGGTTATGTCTATAATTTATAAACATCCAATTTTGTAAGGATTAAGTAAGAAATGATATCTTTAGAATCGACAAGGCTAATACAATGCTTCATATTAAGCTGCTTCTGAGATATGTAAGGTTATGCTAAAGTGTGTATAGTTAATGGAAATAAAGAAAATCTTATTCATTCTAATTATTTTGAAATTAACTTGAATAAACTAATATAAGCTAAACATCAAGAACTATGAGCAAGTTGATGAGAATTTTTGCTTATGCTTACAAAGTGAAATACTTAGAAACCTTAATATAGCATTAGCCTGTGCCACATAACTAGCTTTTTATACGATAGTTTTTGTCACGTAAAAAAAAACAACATTTATGACATGGTACTCTTTAATGCATGCATGTATGAACTTTTGTTAAATGCAACAAGCAAGTATTACAACCACTATTTCGAATGCCCAAACAAACAAGCATGATAAAGAATAGAGCCATCCTTTTTGGCTTGCATCATGATCATGCATAACCAATAATTCTAATTAAGCATGGCAAATGGGCAATTCCATGTGACTTGTGAATGCTAAATTAAATTTCCCAAATCTCAAGTAATATTAATTGTGTCATGCATAATCCGATAACTACTCTTTACATAATACAATTGTCGGATCATATAGTTTTATTTTAAAGCTTGCTATCATCGTCAATCTCTTATCATATATATATATAAATGCGTTAAGCTATTCATATTTAAGAATCTACCTTAATATACACCAAAAAGGTGCATGCCTTTTGTTTTGGTAAATTAGTTAAACAGGTTGTAAGCTTTAGTTGATCTTATAAAAGTTGGAATTGGCAAATTCACATGGTTAAGTTAGCAAAGCACAAACTCATAATCTTCTGATTAATTACCAGCTCTTCTGATATGACTGCAGTTTCAACCTTTTTTTTTTTTTTTTTTTTTTTTTTTAATTTATGTTTGTCACATGTTGAGTAACCTAGTTCACATATCAATGAACCCTAAGTTGTGTACTTGTGTAGTTGTGTGTGTTGCTATCCTAACATTAGATCAGAGCCATAATAATCACGGTTCCAAATTTTGTTAAATTAATGCTCTTCAATTAATTTTGTTCTTTTACACAGGTAAACATGTGCTAATGTGTGGAAACCATTAATTAGGGATTTTGTATACGCGAAGTTAAGGTCTATTGGAGGGAGACTTCACAAATTTTACTTAATTTTCTCGGTCACCTTGATATGTTCTAGAATGTACTTATCCAATTTCTCCGAACTTAATTATGTGAAAAGTATGATGATAATCCATTTCAAATTCAGTATAGAATGTTTTCCTGATTCGCAGTCATAATATTATTCATGTACTCCGTACATATCTAACTATTAAATGTTGAACCTTATAACCTTGAACCTTATACTCCCTCCATTCCTTGTTTGACTTTAAATATCTCTTGTTGTATATATATAAAATATTATAATAATTGGATATTAATAACATACTCATCGAGATGAATCAACCAATACTCCATATAGCTATATTATGTTCGATATACTAGAAATAATATAAAAGATTCTTCTATCTTATGAATAATGTCAAGATTTCATACGTATTAAACAAAAACAAATCCGGACACTATTATTAATGTTAAATGCTCTAGAATTTTATGTCTGGAATCTTTTGCCAATCCCTGCAGCATACCACTAACTTTCTTAGAAGATTTATGACTTTATTATATACTCCGTACCTTTAAAAATTGATACGTTGCAAAAGAGCTTTATTTTGTGTGTTTATCATTCAGAAAAGAGTACTAACTACTAAGCTAGTTAACAATTATAGTACTCGTACTCCGTACTAAATAAGTAAATAAAGAATCCAAATCTAAATACAGTAATAACCAATCATGACAGAGTTCTCGTATATAATTTGTTCCTAGTCTTGAGTCTCCAACAATAATCTTGGATTTTTGGTTAGTTGACCCTCTTATATTGTAATATGATATTACTTCGTATTAAATGTAGAATATTAAACGTTAGGTATGAATAGCTCATGTAGCATATACATTTCAAGTCTTGTACACACAAATCTAATTGACACATTCAATTATGTATTTTTTTTATAGCAGCGACACATTTAATTATGTTTACGCATCTTACATTTTAGGGTTTTGCAAAACCAAAACCTTAAATATGAAAATATAATGTAATTGTTCAATGATTTTGCCTTGTCTCTATTGTCTTATTACATTTTGTACTCGTGTCTAGGAAAAAATAATTTGAGACATCTAATTAAGAGTAAATTTTCGATAAGGTCGCTATCTCAAATCTACACTCCTTTATATCTTCAAGCATCAATTATTGTACGATCATAATGGATGAATAAGATAAATATATTTGGGATATAATAAATAAAAATAGAGGAATTAATAGTTCTGCCATCTCCAACTAATATTGAATACACATATTTATAGAATGGACCAACTAGTGAAATAACACTAATGGAGTAATGGTGTTTCTATTTCAAGAAGTTGTAGATATTTTCAACTGAGTTAAAACAGTGTGAAGTATAATCGTATACTATTCATTCGCCCAACTTGTGGTTAGGAATATTCAAATTTACTACTAGTGGGTCTCATTTTGAGAGAGGGCAATCCAAAAAATTTAATACTACCACAAAAGAAATAAAAAAGTTAGGTTACTAATATGTGACTTGAGTGAGAAGAAAATAAAACAAGATGCAACTCTTTTTGTTCAATTGGGATTATCTACACCCGGAGCACCTTCCTCTAGGTGCTCTGGGTGCTAAAAGCTGCGTTTTGCAGTTGCCAAAAACTGCAGCAGCAAACTGCTATAAATATGCAGTTTGTTGTGTTTTTTTTTTTTTTTTTAAATCATCCTTCATCCTCTCTGATTCTCTCTCTTCTTTCTCTCAAAATCAAAACAATTCTCTCTCTAATTTCAAACCCTAGAATTTCAATCATGGCAGATTCAACAGAAAATCAAAGAAATACAAATCAAAACAACACAAAAACATACGAAGATCTACAAGAAGTAATCAATGAAGATTTTACAGAAATTTGTAAGCTATAATTTTCGTCAAATTTTTCATATTTTCATTTAATAAACGTTCAAAAAGTTTCAATTAGAGTTCAAAAATTATTGTTCTGAAATTCTGCATATATGCTGATGAAGATTCATAAATGTTCAGAAAAAATGAATTAATGTTCAAAAATTAAATTTCTATATTAATATGTTGTTCTGAACTTTTTCATAAAAATTCTGAACATTAGCAAAATTGAATTGTTGTTCAATTTCTCTTGTAATTGATGTAATCATATTTCTGAACTTCTTCATAAAAATTCTGAACATTCAGAAAAAATGAATTGTTGTTCAGTTATGTTCTTCTAATTGTTGTACAATGAGTTAGTGTTCAGCTTATTAATTTTAATGTTTTCAATTTTTGCAGATGATTCAATCCAAATGATTGTAAATGAAGCTGATAAATCTGAATTGTTGAATGTAAAAGTGAACAATGATGAAGAAGCATTTGATTTGTATGACAAACAATTATTTCTCTTGTAATTGATGTAATCATATTTCTGAACTTTTTCGTAAAAATTCTGAGCATTCAGAAAAAAATGAATTGTTGTAGATGGTACACGAGCTCTTTTGGATCTATATGTATAAATTCAAATTAATATTCAAAATAATAACATAAATGTTCAATCTTAAAACAATAATGTTCAAATAACAACATTAAAGTTCACCAAAAAACTATATGATCCAAAAAACATCATTGTTCAAGGTAACTACACCAATGTTCAGTTCAAAAACATAAATGTTCAAAATAAAAATATAAATATTCATTTATCTAAGCACTGAATCAATGTTCAGTGATAAAAAAATTAATGTTCAAAACAAAAACATGAATGTTCATTTTACATAAGAACAACCTTAATGTTCAGTTAAAAAACATTAAAGTTCAGAACAAAAACACTAATGTTCATTTTACCTAAGCACTGGTAGTTCAAAACAAAAAAAAAAAAAATTTAAACTGTCGCGCGTGTCTTACACGCGCCCAGTGCGTGTCTTACACGCGCCCGGGAGCACCTAGAGGAAGGTGCTCCGGGTGCACCTAAGAATCTGCGCTTTTTGTCTACAAACTCAAAATAACTTTATAATATCAAATTATTAATCTTAACATCATAAAATTCCGATTTTTATTTTGCTGAAATAGACAAAATTAAAATGAATTAAATTGCACTGAATTGAATATAAAGTATAAAATACACTCATAAATCTATTAGTTGAAATAAATTGAAATTAAAGAATAGACCTAACTTTAAGTTTCTAAGAGCGTATTTTATGTAAGGTGGTTAGACTTTAGATAAATAACGAAGGTCATTCGCCAAAACCCAATGTGGCTAGAATTCGGGATACACTAGAGAATAGACACAGCTACTCCATAGATCGGATACATCTACAAGAATGCAAAAACAGTTTGCCAAAGCATAAAGTAACTTGCAAGTTCTAGCAGCAAAACTACATGTGTTATTAATTAGAGATCAGTAGACCAGTGTAATCAGAAGAAACTCAGAGTATGATCAACTCTCAAAAATTTATACATGATCATTAATTTAAATACAACAATGCCATAAACAAGGAGGCACAAACTATATAACTAATCTATTCAAGTTTTTTTTTTTTTTTTGGTAGGGGGATCTATTTGAGGGTGTTCGGAGAGTATAATAATTAACAAAAACATCACCTCAGCATGTAAAAATAATTAAAATTTTAAGTTAACAGTGGTCAAAATTGTACAGAAGTGAAATATATTACATATCCCTTCTGCACATTGGGCACGAACCGTGCTTCAGCAACCACTTATCGATGCAAGGAAGGTGAAACATGTGGTGGCAATGAGGCAAACTTCGAACAGTTTCGCCAATTTGGAAATCCTGAGTAAGTTTCACAAGGGATTTTGTTAGACATTGCTTAACAAGGGAAGTGATGAAACTAACCAGCAAACAAGTAAAGGGTCAGGGAGAGCACGAACCTGAAGGCAAACGGAACAAGAAACTCTTTCTCCTGAAGCATCGATATTGTTATTGTTTGTGATTTTGATCTTTGGTATCTTATCAACAAGGTCTCCTGATAAACCCTTCACCTCACTAGTGTCAAAGATATTTGTAACGTCCTCAAAGTTTGTTTCCACAGCACCCATCTAATGAATACACCAAGTAAGTACACAACAAATTCATCAAAATCAGCAACCATCATTGTAAATGTACTCTGTATTAAACCATTAACTGGCACACAAGTGAAAACTAGATTTCATAATGCTCGAACGTGAACATTTAACATTGAACATTCATTGTACATTTGACATCCAAAAACACAAATTACCTGACTCTGTACTGCACTAAGCATTGCTGGACCAATTCGCTCACGAACAAGCCTACCACTCAAAAGACTCGCAATGACATCAATCTGCAAAGCATGTGGCAAAGATATTCAGCAAACATAATACATTTCACAGGAAAAAAGGTTGATTAAAACTTTAGAAGTGTTGATGCTCGTTACTCGGCCAAATCTATAATTATTTGCAAGATTTAAGTCTAAATGAAGGGTCATAACTCCATAATCCATGTCTAGGTATCAAATATGCAATTTCTCTACCAAAAACTAGATGATGAACTCGAGTACAAGAAAAACAACCAAGATGTTGAAGCCACAAAGCGAACGAATTTACCAAAATCCAATCCAAAAGGAGCAATGAATAAACTATTATTCCTCACACCGGACCACACGGACTCATCCCTAAATTATCTTTCAAATCATGATACCTACATCAACATAAAAGATACTCCTCATTTCCTCAAATTCCAAAACCTACCCTATTTCTCCCCTTCATACATTCCCAAGCATTCACTCAAGAGCAAAATCCATATCCCCAAATCACTAACCTATGCATAAGAATGTAATACAAGGTATAGTATTCGATTGCACAATGTTCTTTCTTTGGTACAATACAACTTCATTAGTCATTACTATATTTTGTTCCTGTCTCAAGTAAAAATGCTACCTACTACATTATCAGAATTCATAATAATTCATGGAAATCCAATAAATCAACAAAATTATACCAGGTACAGAAGACAGCCAATGCCAGATTCATCCGATCGCCAAAGAACCACCGATGATTCGAATACTTCGATCGAAAAGACGGCACCAGAGATAGCTCCAATGGCAGCTCCTCTTACAAATCCACTCTCTGTTTCTTGACCAATCAAAGCACCAGTCATAGCTCCCAACAGTGTCCCAACTACATAATACACACAAAAATCATCTTAATTCTTCCATTTCAATCACAAAATGCAATTAAATTATTCAATCATCCTATTTTAATTTAAGTAAAAAGGACAAATAATTTACCCACTTACTTAATGGTTAATACAATACAACACTTTATGGGCAATAAAAAGCAATACAATCATTTCTTAATTTCAAACAAAAAATAATAAGATTTCCTAAAAAATATCTCAAATTCCCTCCAAATAAATGACTTTTAGTCAATAATAATAATGAATTCTTACAGCCCCAACTACCCAAAAAAGTTCAGATCAATTGAAAGTTTCAAACTTTATATCAAAAACACAAAATCAAATCAACAAAAACAACACAAATTAAGGCAAAACCACATTAAATTATCACACAATTAGCAATTTTAAAGGCAAAAAAATGATAAAATTTCATAGAAAGAAAGAATGCAAACCTAAAGCAAAACAGAATGTGAAGAAAGCAGAGAACAAACTTCCAAGAGTTGCAGAAAGTGCAAAACTTAGGGTTCCTCGAATTTTTTCGCCCAAATTACACAAAATTGAGGAAGATGTAGCAATTTGTTGAGATGGGTATGAATAAAATTCCATTTTGAGCAAAACCCACAAAATAATTTGGATATAATTCAAGTTTTTGGTTTTTCCCCTTTTTGATTTTTATTATTATTACAGAATACAATTGAATGAAATAGTTTTAAATGTAGGTTTTTATAGAAGAATGAAATGTAAGAGGATTAGAAGAAGGAAAATCTGATTTTTAGCTTAGTAGCTAAGGGAAACCTACGTCCACCAACTCGAATTTATAGCCCTCTTTATAATTTTTCTAACATAATTTCATCAAGGGTTTTTTGGGAATTTTGAGGCTGATTTTATGGATGTGAATTTCGCTTTCAATTGACACGAGAGAGTGATGAGAGATTGTGAAAAAAGGATTTAAAAAAAAGAAAAGTATTTACTTCTTTACTATTGGTTAGATTAGGGAAAAAGGAAGGAATTATTTCTATTGGATGTGGTAGTTCTTAGTTTGGAGGTGTATTTATATACTAGGTTGCACGGAGTTGGGAACGGGGACGAAAACAAATACAGATACTGAAAACGGCTAATCTAAAGAATATTGTTGATGGATACGACCAATTATAACATGAAGAATCAGATTCGTCCCTAATACGGGGACGAATCGAGTTTGGGGACGGATACCTATCAGAAGTACACATGCTACATAGTTTATATAGATGTCATGGACTTATGGTTAGAATTGTAGAAATAGATTTTCTTAACTATAAAGGTATAAGGAAAGATTTAGGTTAGTCAATTGTTACACTATATATGATAGATTGATAGACATTGGATAAACTGGTCAGGCATGTTATCTTCCTCTATTAAATTTATATTTGATATTCATTATATCCACTTATCATTAAGTATTAAATTAGCTCTAGGTAACAATCTTGAGGTAAAATCTCAATTAATGGTCCATTATGTAATTCATTAACTACTTAAAAGAAAGGAAATTTGATTAGCATTCGTTATATGACCACCAAAAGATAGGTAAGGAATGCTAGTGAAAACAATGGTGTTGCCTAAATAGTCACTATTTGGTTGGAAATTAAATCATATGACGAGTTGACGACTGAATCTTATCTCTAGTTCTTGTGGTTCCCTGGTACCACAAGGATATATACATATACACTTAGTGTTATATAAGAGGTTATACATGTTGAGAGCACGGATAACTTAGTTGCTTAGAACATATTTTCCGTTTTAGAACATCCTGAGATCGATTTTCATCTCTATGTCTTGCAGCTCCCTAAATAAAATGATGGGAGTAGTTTTGATTAATCTTCCTAACACAAATTTCCCTCAATTTTGACCAGACCCAAATAATTAATAGTATAAACAACGATTAAGTTCGTGCTTTATTTTCGTGATCATATTGAATAAGCAAGTATATAGGGCTTAATCGCTAAGAAGTAAGTTGATTAGCTTTCATATTAGATAGCGAAATGAGGGAATTCCAAAGAGAATAACTCATATACAAGTATAAACCATTACATACGCTGCATACATTATTAGACCAAGACATGTCAAAAATGATAAATGCTATAAACTTTTGTATAGGGAAACATAATTGTCACTCATGCATTTCAAGATTATTCCTTACTACATAGTTTACTATACTTGCACCATTAATGATATATATTATTGAATTTCTCTATTTCATTCATCAAAGAAGAAATTAAAGAAAAGCTAATTATATATAGAAGAGTATTAATTATACGTACTTTCTTAATTATCACCTACACGTACAATTTTAACAATTAGTTGATTTCTAGAGTCTTGTATTCTTGTGGCCCTAGCTAAGTATGTAAGCCTGGTGACTGGGAATAGTTGCATAAATTTAAGGTATATATATTGTGTATATATATTCTGATTATTCAATAAATATTGCTAATTCTTGATCACTCGAATTGGTGTGAGATTTAGTTTATTATCGCAATTTTTTTTTTATCAAAAATATTTAATTAATTCAGAAATTTAACACTATTGAGCATGCTCATGCATCCATGCATGGTACAACTAAAGAAAGTAAAAAAAAAAAAAAAATTATTCACTTGATTTGAATAAGATAGAGTGTATAAACTATTCTTGGGTCTCGACACATCAACTTACATTTTTTGTTGAGTTGAATAGTTGATCTTTTAATATGATATCAGCGCCAATGTGACTTCAAGGTCACGGGATCGAATTTCATCCACCACTCATCTTCAAGTAAAATATTAATTAAGTAGCTCCGAGTATGAGTTTGCTTGGTGAAATTCCATTGATCCAACAAAAATTACCCTATTAAATGTATGTCAGTTATTTGGTGGAATCCAATTGTTCCAACAAAAATTACCCTATTAGATGTATGTCAGTTATTTGATTATGTAACAATATCTTATGATATGTGAAATTTTCTTTTTGATTAGGATGGTAAACTTAATCAGCTCTAGGATCGCATAATCCTATAGATTTACAACTATATTTCCAACTCCAAAATCTCCTAACAAAAGTTTTTCAAAATTAGCCTTCTTTCTTTTTAATTTGCTCTCAAACAAACACTCTCGTAGTCCCATTGAAGGTTTAATTGGAGTACAAAAACCTCTCCCTTCCCCCAAAACTCTCTTATTCTTCAACCTCTCAAACAATCATTTAATTTATCATGAGTACGTATCAGTTATAATTAACTAAGCACGTTACATATTGTTCAATTATCTACGAGCTACGTCTGCGACTATTATGATATATGTCGAATTAAAGATTACACATGATTAAAATATCATTTCTCCCACCACACACTCATCCAACGAGAGCTTTTAAAGGTCTGTTTAGTGTTTACTTCAACTTAAAATCCATTCAGTTCAATTCAGTTCAGCTCAATTCAGTTTAGCTCTTCTCGTATTTTGCTATTCATTAATCCTTCATTAAAAAACTTTCAGTTCAGTTTAACTGTTTTCACCTGAAGTAAACAGGCCCTAAGTAAAAAAAAAAAAATTAATCAACCTTCAATTTTTTATCATAAAGTTATACTCGTAGCTTTTATAATAACATGACAAACTTAGTTCGTTATTATTGCACGAAAAAAAAAAAATTCTCCGTTTTGTTTTATGATAAAAGTTACTCCATTTAGTTTTTGATGATTAATTTAAAACATTTACGTGATTTGTTAAACTATGAGAGGAGTAGACTTCTAATAAGAAATGTGAGATATGTCACTAAAGTCTAAAAATTGAGAAGTCGACAGTAAATCTCTCCTATGACGCAGCATGTACGTGGTACGTATATAAGAGATTGCATGCAACTGTCATACTCTTACTTCTTCATGTTTTAAATTCAATTATTAATATATTATTACATTTATCTTTGAAAATATCCTAAAGTTGGACAACTTATGGGACAACAAAATCTACTCTAAATTACTCACCGAAAAATTAAGTCAAACACATAAATTACCCAGATTTAGGTAAATAATTGCACTGCATTGTATTGAAATACAATGTTAGCTCAAGTAACGTTAGTTGTATTACCTCAACAAAAATTTTATATCGATGCTTTTTTTTTTTTTTCTAATCGATCTTTTTTTTTGTCCTAAAAAGTAAAAACATGGGCATACTTTATTTGCCATTTACATGTATGATGTATGTTTGTTGCTTACCAAATAATATGTGCTTTATTGCTTTAATTAAATTATAGGAGTATAATAAGTTGCGCTTAGGGTCTGTTTACTTCAACTGAGAACAACTAAATTGAACTGAAAGTTTTTTATGAAAGATTAATGAGTAGTAAAATAAAAGAAGAGCTGAACTGAACTAAACTGATTTTAAGTTGAAATAAACAGACCCTTATTATAACAAAATACTGAATTAGCTATTTAGCTGACCACATTGCCCCCTTATATTGTAATTTCAACTAACTGACTAGATTAATTAACTAATTGAACAAGCCCCACCTCCGGAAAAAATTAAGCAAGAAACTTGGAGAAGATTTTGTTCACCTTATTAGTTCGTCAAATTTGATCGGAACATCTTATTTTTCCTTAATTTGATGTGATTTATGGTCTGTTTACTTCAGCTTAAAATCCGTTTCGTTCAGTTCAGTTCAGCTCTTCTCTTATTTTGCTATTCATTAGTCCTTCATAAAAAACTTTCAATTCAGTTCAGCTCCAATCAATTTAGTTTAGTTGTTTTCAGTTGAAGTAAACAGACCTTTAAATTAAAGTTTAAACGCCGCCCAATCCGACTAAACTTTGACTTTGTACATGCTTGGGTTCATAAATATAATGAAATTGATTTGATTCTTTCGTATGGAATTGGATGCCGGGATGCGCAATTATACAATCATGGAATCAAAAGATTTATTGATAAAAAAATGTAATAAGGTCCTAATTAAGCAAATTAAACTTAGTTGAACATGGAGTATCCCAAAACCCCACGTACAATCGCACACAGTACACGCACTAAAAAAAACAGCAGTTTTAGAATAATACCCCTATATGATGAAAAATTTAAGGCGTATCTTTAAAGATAAGATAATAATAACACAACTAATACACAGTAATTTGTTATGCATTCCACCATGCTCTCATACCAACATTGGAATATATATTTTCCACTATGGTGCTTTCAAAATTAGTTTTTATAGTTATTGGTGCAAAAATACTTATATAAGTAATTAATTTATTTAATGTAAAATTTGACTGCTGATGCTGATCGATTTATAATAAATAATGAGGGCTTGTTTACTTTAAATGAAAATAGCTGAACTAAATTGAACTGAACTTATTGGATCTGAACTGAACTGAATTTTTTTTTATAAAGGATTAATGAATAGCAAAATAAGAGAAGAGTTGAACTGAACTGAACGGATTTTAAGCTGAAGTAAATATGCCCTAACTACGTACTTGCATTGTCTCATTTAGTTGGTAAGGAGTTGTTCTAAACTAACTAGAGAAATTGAGTTCGAGTTTGAGTCAAATCCTACTTACTTAAATGACAAATATATCCAAATTATTATGATCGCAACAATTTACAAGTTAGAAAACCCCTAACTTGGCTATACACAAATAGTCAAATAGTAGTGACAATTAGCAAGTCATTGTCTCAAAAGTTCGATCAAATTAAATGGCACTATCCATGTTTTGCCTTAATCCCAATGAAAAATGCCATAAAAAATTACCAGTAGTTAGGTTTGCAATTTGCATATACTCCAAAATAATTCAGCCATACAATCTAGAGTTTTGTGGATGTGTGCATAATTTACTTCCAATTAATGTTGTTTTGTTAATTGGTCTGTTTTCATATGACCTGATTACTTAATTAATGTTTAATTCAGTTGCTTAATTAACCACTTCCTCTAGAAAGGGTAAGCTTAATTATTGGCACTAAACGGATTAAGTAGTTTGACAACTGACGTAGGATATCTTCTTGCTTAAGATCTTAGATTTTGGAGCTTCTATATTTCTCTTGTAGACTTGTAGTTATTACTTAATTGCTTCCTTAGAATCATCATCTAAGATTCTATGACCCCACTTAATTAATTAAGTATATACATAATAGAATTTAAAACTTTTCAAGAACAAAGATATACGGAGTATATAGAATTTTCGAGAAATAAAATTTAAAATTATACAAAATGTCTAAAATCACATCGATTATATATGATTTTAAATTTATAATTTAATATCGAAAGCTTAATTTAGAAATAGAAACAATTGTTTAATTTTTTTATAACACTTATAGAATCTTTTGGATTGTTTCGCAAATGATTCAAATGAGCAGTTTTTTATTTATCAATTTGCAGAAGTTGTATAACCCATTATAAAATATTTTAAAATAGTTGTAGTATGGAAAATAACCGGGTACAAAAAATTTAAAGACCACAAGCGAAAACTAATGATTAATTAACCATATGCCATCTATTCATAATAAGGAGTAATATATTTTACGAGTAACTAATAAAATAATTAGCTACTTGTCAATCAAATTGCATAATTATACCATCTATTCTCCTCGTCTTATTTTTACTTATTTTCAACAAAAATAAGTTCAGTTCAGCAAAAATAAGTTCTGATCAGTAAAAATAAGTTCAGTGCAACAAAAATAAGTTGAGGAGAAAAGGGCCTAAGAGAAGATTAGTTTTCATGTAATTAATAAGGTGAATTATTGTTATCTTATATTCACAAGTTACTCCGACAATTTATAATTTTTCTTAGAATATAACAACAAATATATCATGTTTGTTAGCAAACTATTATTATTAAAATATTAATTATACCGTAATTAAATATTTTTTTTTCGTTTGTTTATAAGAAAAAAACTCTAATTTAATTAGACTTTGCATGCATGCATGCATGTGGCTTCAAATCTAACCTTTTACTCTAATGATCAGTTACTTTGATTAGTATGTTAAAATTATTTGTTTGAGTAATATATTTCTATCTTTCTGAGGTAGATGAGCTAACAAGTTGACCTAATTATTAAAGGTATACTTTAACTAATTAATTAACTGCTACTTACTGTTAATTAGTAGAGTGTCTACCTATATTATTAGCTACTCTTTTTTCTGTGAGTGGTTTTACAAAACAATGGATTATATTAAATAGTAGAGACATATAAATATATTGTTCATAGAATAATATTAGCAAATGTAAATTTAGTATTCCCTCCGTTTGAAATTCGGGTATCATCTATTTATTGATGGTAATTAAGTTAAATTGCCATCAATATTAGAATAAATTACATAAAATTCGGCTATTTGCTATCTTATTTATGCATGTCTTATTGAGAATTTATTCTAAAATTAAGTGTCTACTTTTACATAATATATATAATGTATGATCAAAGGCGTGCATACATTGTTGATCAACATGCAATTAAATTAAGAGAGCCCTATATTAACCAAATAAAGCATAACAAAAGGTCGAGATAATAGGAAGGGAACCCGGGGAACCCAAGGCCACAATTGGGACCAAGCTAAGTTTCCCAACTTGAAAGCGGTAATTTATCATAGCTAGTGAATGAATTTCTAAAAAATCGAGTCAACCAAAAGTTTAAGTCGAATCTCTATAAGTGTTTTTATAAGCTCTAGAATATAAACAACTTTAATTTTACATTCGGTGCATAGACTCGTTTGGTCATCATCCTAGCCTTATGCACTACGCTAAGCTAGCCAAAACATAATTCATTGATGCTAGTACTACATTATTGTCCATATATTTGGTTTATCATGAAAAATACATGACATTATCTAACATAGGTCACTGTGTAATTGAAATAATGAGCACCTAAAAAAGGAAAAGGTATGGTTGATTTATTAAATATGTTTGGAGAAATGTAGGTCAGTTTAATTTAACTAAGTTATGGCCGCCTCCTTTGCGATGTTAACTGCTATTACTACGCTCTAAGGGTCCACTTCTATCAAATTTAAGGATGATTATTAATTATGGTTCATATATATCTGCTATTCTGCTAATATGCATGTATGACTACTTGGGTAGCGATTTCCGCACTTCATCTTTAAATCATTAGGCTCACTCACTTAGCTTCCAATGATAAGTTAATAACCATGGAAGCAAAGTGCAGATATTGAATTGATACCTATGATATCGAATAACTATTGGTAATCTGTAACACTAGGTTGTACGATGTAGTTAAACAAGTGCTTTAATTAGTGCTTTTCATATTCTTATTACATTCATGGACCTACTGACTTAGAAATTATATGGGTATACGGACATCCTTCCACACAAATATATTCACAACGGTGATTTAACAACTTTGGTTTGTGTTGTAGACAAGAAGTCGAAAATCTAAAACACTTTGTTGTAATTTTACTTATTTCTGTTATATTTCAGTGTAGATAATAAACAAGTAAAAATAATTATCGTAAAGAGATTTCATAAAAGCTAAATCTTCGTTCTAATTAGACTATGTTCTTTTGAAATAAAAGTAAATTGAATCATAGACTTAGCTATAATTTAATTATCGTTCTATGTTATTATATGTCGGATTTGATATTAGTACATCATTTCCCTTCCAACAAAAATTTCAAATTTATTTGACACATACCAAAAGTCGTAGATTGGAGTGACTAATATACAAATGCATATATACATCAACGACAGTACATGGATTTGCATCATTGCATGTGAATTTTGAATAGGCTCCTCCAAAAACACGCATATGGAGCACTCATTGTCAACGCTCATTAATGCTTGCTAGAATTTTGGTTGTGTGCTACAAATATTGTCTAATTATATGATACTAATTTTTTCAAAGCATGAAAATAAATAATTTGTCGGCATATTTTCTTAGTTATTTGGTCGTGGCAAAATTATAAACTTCATTTAAATAACATATATATGGTCAATCTCATACTTAACTCTATTTTTATAATGCAATTAATTAATTGTCAACTTTGGGCTTTGACTTTTGAGTACGTATTACCAAAGGTAGAGGCGAGAGGGGCATGGAATTGTTGGCAACGGTCAACATTGCATCACCAAATCAGACATACCATCTAGGGAATGACTTGGAATTTGAATGTAAGGATTTGGTTATGACCTTTTTTAATTTTAAAACATATATCAAGCTAATTCCAATTACTACTTTTGCCATGAATTAAATGCAACAAAAATAATAGTTTGTGAGATATATACGTTGCAACTAATTCGTGCCAGAGGTAGTATATCAATTATCAAAAATCACTACGGAATATGTAAATTTCCAAGCAAAGAATGAGAAAAGAATATATAAGATAAGTTCTTTCTACAGAGTAATTTGTAAATTATAGATAATATAATCGTAAAATAGTGTAAAAATTGTTGTTCCAATAAGATATGAGTGATCGAAATACGACAGAAGAAAACACGTTTAATTAAGAAAAGAAATAAATGTTGAAAGTTGGGGAAAACAAACTTTATGACATACTAAAATCGAACAATTTTAATCTCAACAATTGAATTACAGAAAATATACTCTGTAAATTAGTTAAGAGTTGTTCAATTGTTGTATACATAATTACATGTATGTTTCCTATATTTTTCCATCTTTTTATTTAAATGAGTAAGAATTGTGAGTATCATTTTATGGTGCATAGCCTTATTGCAAAAGATGGATGTTGGCCCACAAAGGGATAGACCATGTTTGGCTAACCAGTAGACACGAAGATCCAGCAGTCCAGCGGAACTTGTAATCTCATTTGGCTAATATCAAATTGAAACCACAAAGCAAATTGAATTGAAAAGAAAGGTCCAAACTTTCGCATTTGTTTTCATAACTCTGTCTTGTGTTGTTACAATTTGGATGGAACAAAAATGAAAGTAACAGTAAGAAAAAATGCTGAAATTTTACAATAGGAGAACCGGGATTAATGACGAAAATGTAAGATCAATTTCTTTATCGGCTGCAAAATCCGAAATGGATGCGACCTTGTATATTCAAGGATGACAAGAAGATCAGATTTCCTACATTTCAATACATGACTTATTCTGTGTAAAGACTAATGATACAATACATATGTTACGTGTGGAGAAATACAGTGTAAAATAATTCAAACATCAAAATTGTATGGTTCCTTCTGATATAATCAACATGGCTCTTCATGGTTCAGCACTACTGAGGATCTACTAAGTGTTACACAACATACAGCGACTATGCAATTGTCAACAAAATTGACCTGCAAAACCAATAAATAATCACCCTCTAAGCAAATGAATGTTGGAATTTGTCTTCAAGTGTTTACCATGCATTCTTACTGTTCAAATATAATGCACATGAATGTTAATCATTTGAGGCTGTAAAACTAACACCCAGAGCAAAGAAACCGTGTATTCATTATACTTCACTTCGGAGTAATTTCCGTGGGTCTCACCCTTCCAACACATTTGAAATAAAAAAACTAGCAGATAAATAAAACTGTTTGTTTCCATGTTTAAATTATTTAACCAATATCAGAAGTACCATTAGGCACAAGCTAAACAAAATCACACCATTATGCATGTAATAGAAGAAGATTGGCCAGAATAAGGAGTAGCAGCACAGTTAACAACTTTACCTGGAACAAAATAGTTCAATCATCAGACACGGTATTCACTGACACGAATCCATTTGGTAGCAGACCACTTATCCCCTCTAATCACAGGACAACCAGCTGGGATACGGAAAGATCATTAATTTGAGCTCTAATTATGGAGTATGAAATACAAGAGATCTATGCATAACTGTTTATGAAGGAAACTAACCATGCAAACTTAAGGGGTCCAGAGACGCATCAGGCTTCATGCTCCAAAACAACAAAGCATCACCCCTTTTCGGTCTGACAGCAAGGCCTCCTTTACCGCATTCAGATAGTTCATTCCAATAAGGTACATCACTGAAATTTCCTTTAGCAGAAGGAAATACTGTCTCACCACCTTCTTCAACATCAGAGCTATAAAAAGTGTAACACATATGAATTTGCTAGCAAATAAGCATATAAAACAATAGGAAGACCAAAATATCAAACTACTACAATAGGAGATGCTTGTTTAAGACAAAATGAGATCCCGTGGGAGCGAGAAAACTTACAGGTACATGAGAACTGTGGCTATCCGTTGACCACCATTGGCAGTGCTGTACTCTTCCAAGAAGTAGTCAAAGTGAGGCTCGTACTTCTGTCCAGCTTCATAGTGAAGAACTTGAAGGCCTTCACCATGGTCTGTGAATAGCATATCAGAAAATACGAGGTCAATAGTCCATCATGACAAAACTAAACAGCTTCAATCTTATTAAATTGGGTGAGTTATTCGGGTGTTGGCATGTTGCCCAAAAATCACCAAAAACTTCTTCCAGATAATTTAAATATATAGCATTTGTCTTCACAAATTATGATAAACTTCTCACCTAATGCAAATGTCGTAGATCAACACTACGACACTAATGTCACCACAATTGCTTTAAAATAGTGTCCTTTATTTTAACTAGGGAACAAAAGCAACGACATATCAAACACAGCTCCATAAATAAATAAAGTAACAGCTATGTGCTAGACTGCTAGTCATTCCTATCCCTGAACTTAACCACTAGTGGTTTTGGGACTCGATGGACTGGGATAGTGTATTTGCAAGTTATTGGATCAGTTGTCTGCATCAAGCATTTCATTCTTTTTTGGCAAAGTCCGACAAAAATTGATCAAAAACTAGTAGCTGTAGACCACTCAAGGATGTTCCAAAACATCAAGCAACAAAACTTCATACTTTTAACTGCTAAACAACTAGGTAAATTGTTACTTTCAACTGTTTCAATTGGTTACTAAAGCTCATTCGAGCTCAACAACATTAATCCTTTACTAAGGACTGATTGAATGGATCAGCAAAGCAAAGAAAAGCTATTTTTTCATCACAATGAATTGATAGGCACACAAAACTGTCACAAGAATGTTACCGCTTACCAAGCAAGATATCTAAGAAATTAAATTGCTATACCCCACCACATTCCCGAAAAGATTGCAAAAGGTCATATAAAATTTCTTGCTTAATAAACTATAAAACAAAATTTTGGAAGGAAGCATACACAATACAGCAGTTTTATAAAATCCTATAAGCCACGTTGCCACCTACCTGCGGGGATGAAAGTAAAGTCTGCAATTCTCTGCTCAATGGTTCTAATAATCTTATCCCTACCTCTAGGAAGAAAAGTTCCTGAGCTTGTACGAACCCTACAAAACAACGAAACCAAAGATCTAATAAGGCATTGTATACGGGGTAACCATTGAGCGAGTATATCGAAAACAAAAGAATCTCGGATGACAAAGGCTAAAGAGGGAGTGAAGAGGTATATACCTGCTGTCTTTACTCTTGCCAGTTTGCTCATCTACAACTTGTGACTTTTCCATGTGAGGTGAAGCAAGCTTGATGAGATACTCGCATTCATCTTTAGACTGTTAAAAACCAGAAACTAATAAGCGAAATCTAAACTTTAAAAAGCCTTCTAATTTATCAACATAAACATGACTAAACTTAGCGAACCACATGTAGTTTCTAGGTATGATGCTTTCATGCATCTAAATGGTTTTACTTCTAGTTATAAAGAAAGTTTATTATGACTGGACTAACATCAAAGTGATCAAAAGCGCATTTGGTAGCAGACTAGCAGGTAATAAATGGCGGCAATAGGAATGAATTCAAGTGAAGTTTTGGTAAGAAAAATTATTTCATAATCTACATAGTAATGCAATAACATTTCCAAATTTGTGTTTTTAAAAGAGACAAATCGGGGTGAACTAGTATCACCATTGATATGAATCTCGATTTTCAAACAAATTTACAATCAGAATCATCATTACCATTAATGCCATAACAAGCTACGAATCAAGCCGAAACACCACCAAAAAATGAAACAAACATACAACTGATCTTAACAACACCCACTCAAAAATTAATTAAGTATAGAACTTCTTCAACAATGAGCTCAAATAAAGAAACATTTCAGCATTTCATTTAGCCTACATAAGCATGACAATTAAATGAATTTCATTTCCATCTTTTTAATCAAAAAATCCTTACTTTAATTCCTTCAATTCAATACATTCCAATTTCCAAATTACACCTACTTCAAATTCAATAAATACAAATAACAGATGAATTTCAACAACACAACATTCTAATCAAATTATCATTATAAACACTAAAACCAAGCAAAAAAGTCAACTTCATCTACAAAAACAAAGAAAAACTAAAATTCCATACCAAAAAATTATGGTAAACAAAAGCTCGAGGTTCCCAAGAAAGAAACTCAACCCACTGATCACCTTTATCTTCAACCCTAAAAACAACAACAAAAATCATTCAATTTACAACAACAACAAAAAATCAAAATCAAAAACAAATTACATTCAAAAATTCAAATTAAATTAAAAAAAAAAAAAACCTTTGAACAGATTTACGAACAATGGAGTTAAGATCATGAGCTTGATGAGGAGAGCTAGAGTTTGAGCTAGGAAGCGAAACAATTCCAAGAGCAAGAAGAATTAATACGATAAAAGAGAACATTAAAAGTAATGAGAATATCAGAGTTGAAGATGGCGTTGACGATTTTTTTGATGGGAGACGACCGTATTTTGGTTTCGCCATTGTTGTGAGCTTTAATAGAGGAAAAATTGAGGTGAAATGATTGAAGAATTGGAGTTGCAGAAACCCTAATTTTGGTTGATTTGGGGAAGAAGATGAAGATCTAAAGAGCAGAGTTGAAGGAGAAAGAAAGGTGAGAGAAGGGGGGAAAGGGAATTATGGTTTTTAAATTTTTGTTTTTGGAATTGAATTTATATTTAGTTGTTGATTAAATAAATTGAACCTGTATTGATTTACAGGGAATCTATCCAAAGCGAATAATCAAAACTGAAAAAACTCGAATGTGTGTTGATGTACGTGTTAAAGGTATTTAGTTGTTTAACAAACTTAAAAGCTAAATTTAATGTGTTAATGAATTTAATCAAATTGTTTTCTCACCGGCTTATTTTGATGTAATAGTTTGTTTACTATCATTTGCTAGTCTACAAAAACTTAAATAATGCAGTCTTATCTGATAAATCTATTAAACAGTTAAACAAAAAGAAATATTAATTAAATTATATAACACAATAGTTAAAAAAAAAATCCGCAAATAGTTGAGGTGTTAGCTAACGGTCTTATTGAAGATTTGTTAGTTACTAGTCCAAATTTTGCAACACTTTTTAACATTTTCTATAATGATAATGTTAAGTTACATCAGATAGCATATAATGCTTAGAGAAGGATTTTCTCATTATTAATCAAATAATGGTCAAATGTTGTTTGTACTACTTAAACGTTATTAGACTTGAGCCGTCAGTTGTTATTGAAGTGTAAAAATTCTTTGTCATATATTATAAATTGACTCGTCAAAGTCTAAATCGTTGTAAAAAATCATCTTACATGTATAAGATTAACACTTACATTATAAATGTTGATGATCACATTAAATTGTGGTATGAAAAATGGTGTAAAATTTCTATTAGATATGGTCATTGGTCAATCACATAGTTTATTCACAAATTAATTGATGATTGTCGTAGACATGAGAACATTGTGGTACGCACTACGCAACGACTAAGCAAAATTAACTTCTCTTCTGAGAGAGTTGCCTATAAGTGGCCCTTAATTTGTGCATTTGTATCAATCTCAGATTGAGACTTGCATGAGCTTATGTTTATTGATGATACATTGATTAAAAATTGGAATTATGCTCAAATTTTGTGCATTATATACCATTCACATGTCCACTTAATGCAAATTTGTTGGCTGCATTAGTTTGTTTCCGCGAAAGGTTAACGGGGAAATTTTCGACTACAAACAATACTTATGCGTATTAGATACGGAGTTTTTGACATTGTAATCCACGATACTGTTCTACTATTAACACCATTCTCGCTATCCTATTGAGCACGCGTTGATTTCACTCCAAAAGGAACTGATTTTCTTGGCAATTGATGGCATTTTCAGCGAATTCAGACAGATGAGAATTTCAATTATATGCCAATTATCCAGTGACTAAAAACAAGGCACATGGCCGATCAATTTCAGGAAAATCAGCATAGCATCAAACTGAAACGAAAAAAAAGGTCTAAAATCTTACCAACATGAAAATATTCCAAGGTACAATGTGAGTATGTGACACTGTCCGATCCCAGATTCCCAGATCAGTATCACAGAAGTGAAAATCCTACCACCTCAAGGAAAGCGGCAAAATGCCATAGCCTGTAGTGGTTGACTGTCGTCTGTTGAGGGCTTGAGGCATATAAGCAGACTGTGCTGTATGCACAAATGTTGCTAGAGTTGTTCCAGCGCTCTAATTCAGCTGCTAAAAGGGGTATAGCATAAAACTGTGAAGGCGCTAATAACATTCGCAGTCTTACAGTGCAGCTAGCCATTTAGCAAAGTTTTTCTGCTTTCCGTTTCCTGATTCTGTACATCGACTATGTTGGTTTCAAAACTTAAGTGTATCGGCAATTTCTTCCCAAAATCACACAGCAGTTTAGACTAGATTCAATTTCCTGTAATCTCTATTATATGAACCAGTCACTCCCCTAGTTCCACTCAAAAACCAACTTGTTCTACTAAATTTGAGCTTAATGTAGAATGATGGACTGTAATAGAGACAACAGAATATCGAGCAAAAGAAAACAATTTGTAAAGTTGCCTAATATATAAAAACCAGTTTCAGGTCATGAATCTCTCGACTCTCTCCACAACAATGCTTAATGCTTAAAGTTGGGCAAGCTACTGACTTCTACAAACGAAGACTACACATAACAGCAGGAAGGCAAACAAACTTAATGAAGATCATATAAGAAGAGTGTAATTGTGTATGTGTCTTCTGACTGATTGATGAATTAGGTTACTCACTCCATATCATAATGAGGATATTTTTTTTGGGGACCATATCATTAACAAGGATGGAGATATGTAGAGCATATCAAACTAATTCGACAGAGTAAACAACCTCATTTATCTCAAAAAAAATTGTGTCATGTTGTATCATGTCGGACACGACACTCCACCCGGACATTTCATTATTAACTAAGAAACTCGTATTTGAGTAGACACTCAATCTGTGTTTGAGTGGCATAGATACTTAGCAGTTGGCATTATTTCTGCAACTGTTAAAACCTAAATGCTGTGCAACACTTGCATAACTCCTTCCAAAACCAATACCAGACCACACCCTAGAGAATCCTACAACCTACAGAAGCTTAATCTGAATGATTTCCCCTTAAAGAGTCCAACTTCGACGAAATTCACTTGGTCCATTCATCCTTAATTAAAGCACTCTTTTCCAGCAACTAATCTAAAACAAAGGCACCATAAGTCCATAACACACCATAGTACCAAACTTTGCATATTATAGACTTTAATTACTCAAATTGCACCATCAAAATTCCAACTTTGAACTCTAAACAGGAATCTTGAAGCTAGGCAAAAAAGATTTAACCCAGAAAAAAAAAATTAACGATAATATTAGCTTATCACATCATCAAGTGATGAATTTTCCAAATTATTTGCTCAATTCAATTCAAACCCTTATAATTTAGCAAAAAAAATCATAAAACCAAAAAAAAAAAAAAAAAAAAAAAAAAAAAATTTAAATT
>PYUH01003972.1:1251099-1270408 GCA_016808085.1 Suaeda aralocaspica | reverse complement strand
CAAAAAAAAAAAAAAAAAAAAAATAGAATACTTTCAATTCCATATGTAAGATCAATTGTCAAATACAAGATCAAAACACATACTCAAAAGCAATCTCTTTATTACCCAAATCAAACTATAATCTCTTTATTCACAACGAAACCCTAAATTTAAAATCTTTTCACAAAACACAAAATCAAACTATATATACATTTAAAAAAACAAAAAAACCTAAAACATTAAACTATACAAATAATAAAAAAAAAAATCCTAACAAATTCCAAAATTCAAGATTCAGAAGAAAGAACAATAGCTTTAGTTTTAAATCGAAACCTAGGATTCCTCGAAATCACTTGACTAACCCCAAAATGAAATTGACCAGGAGAATCAACATTAGGAGGACCATCATCATAAATATGCCCTAATAATTTCCCACAATTAGCACACTTAATTTTAATTCTTTTTCTTTGAAATCCCCAGTAATTAACGGTCTCAAAAAACGGTCGAATTTTGTCTTCTTCTTCGAATTTGAATGTTTCTGGGTTTTTCGTAATTTTTGAGAATGATAGGGTGTTTTTGTTTCCTGCTTCGAAGTAGAAGTTTGGAGGGAAGAGGTTTGTGGTTGAGAGGTTTAGGTTTCTTCTGCACTCTTTGCAGCTGTAGATTGTCGCCATTGTTGAAGGTTTTTGGATGATTAATGAATTTGGTGGTTTTATTATAGGGTGATTAAGAGGTTAATTATGAGATTTTTGGGTGATTATTGGTTTAATGCTTTGGATTTTTGGGTTAATTTTGGGAGATTAGTAGATTGCTTTGAGAAGTTTTAAAGTGGTTTTTGAAATGTTCCAAAGTTTGGCGTTGAATAATAAATATGCCTTCTAGACTTTTGATTTTGATAAACGATAGTTTGATAAGTCAATTAGTAATGGCATTTTTGTAGTTTTTTTTTTTTTCCTTCCTTTGAAGAAAAGTTTACAAAGAAATAAATTCCTCCCTATCAATGAGACAACTACGGGCCACCAAATGTGCAACCGTATTTTCTTCTATCAATGAAGATATAAAGAGGACTAAGACCAGCAGCTCCCAGAGCAATTCGCAAAGTGACTTCCAAAGCATTACTATCCAACCATACACTATCATAACCCAACCAACGAGCCACCACCATGCCGTAGTGAGTTGTTGCTCCTTCTGCCAGGAAGCAGGGCCAAGTGGTGCGGACCCGCTTCACGACTGTAGCTAAGATAGCTCTATTCGCGTCCCCTAAAATTATCCCTAAGCTCACTTCTCCACCTACTACGACATGTACATTAGTATTCACCTTCACCACCCCAGTCCCCAGGCGGTAGGTAATCTTGTAGTTAATGGAATTTTAGTTGTATATTTGGGATCTTAGTGTAGTTTTATACGTTATACTTTGGAAATTTAATGGAAAATATCTATGGGTAACATCCTATTTAAGAAGGAAGAAATATGACAGAGTCTGGGACAACCACTTGAAAGTAAAAAAACAAAAGTTATAAGATGTTCTTAGGGTCCCGAAAAAAAAATATTTTCCAAATTTTAATTAGTTTTTCAAAATAGCTTTAGCATTTACTACTTTATTTTATTTATTTATTATTTATTAATTTTGGCAATGGAGACATATTAAACAGTTTTAGCAAGTATATGAGCTACATGTGCATGCCCTCTGCTCACCTTAATACATTTTACATAAGCAAAGGAAGAAAAATATAACAATAAGTCTGCAATAATAGGTTTGATGGGATGAGGTGAAATAGCAGGGTCACAAAGAGCCTAAATTAACTGACTACAGTTAGTGTAAACCAAGAGATGGGAGCCCCGACATGCAAAGACTGAAATCCCAAGAAGCATTGCTAATGCTTCAGCTTGGAGGGGAGAATCGAACATTATGGATTGTTGGCCTTTGATAATTGAATGGCCATCCGCCATTTTGATGACCCATCCCATAGCAACAATAGGGGAGGGAGAGACATCCTTCCAAGCTCCATCCACAATTAACAGAGACGGGGCTATGGCAGGGTTAAAGGTACCACACCGAAATTGGTTCGAGGGCTTTGGAGGAATGTCTTGAGTGGGAACAGTGGTAGTTGGAAGCTATGTAAGACCTTTCCAATGAGTAAGAAAATTCTCTTGAAGCCTAATAATAGCAATTGGATTTAGAGAAGCACCATTAAAGATGACATTGTTCCGATGAAGCCAAATAGACCAAAGCGTTGTAATCAGATGAAGGAGCCGATTGCCTTGTTCAACCTGTACATCAAGGTTCATAAAATACACCATTAAATTAGTGATCCAAATATCAAATGGGATGTTGGAGAAAGCTTGAGTATGAAGGCCTAAGCTACCACGCTTCCAAGCCCTAGAAGTAATCCTACAATCACGAAAGAGGTGGGTGATTGATTCATCATGAGCAAGGGCAGCTTGTTTCACTATTCTTGAACCCCATTCCGACATGTAAGGCATTCCAATAAAGTTTCCAAATGAACATTTCCCATTTTGGGGGAAGATTCTGCTTCCAAAACCGTTTCCAAAAGAGAGTCCTCGGAGCATTGGCAGGAGTTTCAGGTTGGAGGGCCCGATAAGCAGACTTGACAGTTACATTCCCATGAGAGGTAAAAGGCCAAAGCATAGTGTCTTGTGTCTCTGCTAGTTGAAGATGGGTGAACGTAATCTGGTGAGCTGTGCTTGGATCGAATTTCCTGAAAATAAGAGGAGCATTCCATCTCTTTGTTGAAGTCATTAAGTCAGATACCATAACTGGGTTGTCCGTTGAGTTATTATGATCCGGAGCAAATGAAATACATGTGTTGTTAACCTATCTCTGATTAAGAATGTGCATAAACTTCCCATCACCAATCCTTGTATTAATACTCTTAACAAAATGACTACTGGCCGTTACTAAACATTTCGCTCCCCATGACATATATGACTTTATTTTCCCGGACATGGCTAATTGAACCGGGTCCTGACTATATTTGCCTCAGAAGATACGAGAAATTAGGAGTGATGGTTGGGAGTGAATACGCCAAGCCTGCTTAAAAAGTAGACTTAGGCCCTGTTCTCCTCGTCTTATTTTTAGCAAAAATAAGTTCAGTTCAGCAAAAATAAGTTCAGTTCAGCAAAATTAAGTTTAGATAAACAAAAATAAGACGAGATGAACATGACCTTAGATTACCACTTTAGTACTTTAATTACTTCGTAGTTGGTAATTAACTCATTGACATTCACAAAAATTTCCCTTACACATTCCGAACAGGTTGTGCTGCGAAATATGAAACAATGAGGCCCACTTGTTGATTTCTCTAATTGGGCTAGACAGCCAGAATCATTCACTTTATTAACCCAAAGCCAAGTACAAAAGTCGGTCTAACAAAAGGACAATCTCGTCAAATCACCACCTCCCAAATTTCCAACACCCTATTTCCAAGGGGCAAATCCGTCAATTCACCACCTCACAAACTCCTCCCTTCGTCTATAAATACACCCTAAGGGGCATCCTTTCCTCCTGTTTTCTCATTCTCTCCTCATCCGCCGCACAAAGAGAGGTAGAGAGAGAAAGTTTTGACAGATCCAAAATTCTCCATTCTTTTCTTCCCTCCTTAATCCAAAAAAAAAAAAAAAAAAAACTTACTACAATAATAATAACTTTGAAGAACAATATATTATTTATTTCTTAAAATAAAGGAGTTTGTGTTTTTTTTGATTTGAAAAACCCTAATTTAATCGTCGATTTTTTTGTAAAATTTTTAATTGTAATAATGGATACTCGATTTCCATACTCGCCTGCAGAAGTAGCGAAAATTCACTTGATTCAGTTCGGAATCCTCAGTCCTGATGAAATCGTAATCACCCAAAAAAAACCTAATTTGATTGAATTCGATTGATTTTTGATTGTTTTGATTGATTAATTTTGAATTGCAATTGAAATTTGGCAGCGGCAAATGTCAGTGGTGCAAGTGGAGTTTAGCGAGACGACGGAGCGAGGGAAGCCGAAGCCAGGGGGATTAAGTGACTTGAAGCTAGGAACGATTGATAGGAAGGCAAAATGTGATACATGTACAGCAAATATGGCGGAATGTCCAGGGCATTTTGGTCATCTTGAGCTCGCTAAGCCTATGTTTCATATTGGATTTTTGAAGACTGTGCTTAATATTATGCGGTGCGTTTGTTACAATTGCTCCAAGATTCTCGCCGACGAGGTGAAATTACTTCATCTTTGTTGTGTTTAATTAGTTAGGATGTGATTGTTTTGATCGACTGAATTTGTTGGTTTTGCACGAATGAGGTAGTTTTTTCAGCGTAATTTAGAATTGATTATCTTAAAGAAGGTGACAAGTTGTGTTCTTTAGTGTACTTTTGATGAGGGAGTTATGGACTCATAGGTTTATGTATTGTAGAAGGTTTTGTATGCTTGTTAGTATGCGCTTTTCGTTCAAAGGTTTTGAATTGTTTGTGGAAACTTCCTTTTAGAAGGAAATAAAAGTAGAAAGCAGTGTATTTCTGCGATATTTGGGCGGAGGATACTATGATTGAAGAGAGGCATTTCAAAATAGGTTGCGTAATCTTGTGCCTTATATTTATATTTAAGGCTGTGGCATGATTATGGAAGAATTGTTTATAGAGGGAAATTGAGCTGTGCTACTAGTTGGCAGGATTACGTGTAGGAAGTTTGATTTGCTTGTAAGTATGCGCGCTCTTTATTGACAATTTTGGAATTATTATGAAGCTTTTAGTCTTTTACTTGAGGAGGAAAGAAATAAACGATGTGTCCGAGTATCATAGTACCATAGTCCAGGTATCAATTTCCATATTATTTGGCATAAGTGGGATTGTGTAGGTATTGTTTATGAAGAGGAAANTATTATTTATTTCTTAAAATAAAGGAGTTTGTGTTTTTTTTGATTTGAAAAACCCTAATTTAATCGTCGATTTTTTTGTAAAATTTTTAATTGTAATAATGGATACTCGATTTCCATACTCGCCTGCAGAAGTAGCGAAAATTCACTTGATTCAGTTCGGAATCCTCAGTCCTGATGAAATCGTAATCACCCAAAAAAAACCTAATTTGATTGAATTCGATTGATTTTTGATTGTTTTGATTGATTAATTTTGAATTGCAATTGAAATTTGGCAGCGGCAAATGTCAGTGGTGCAAGTGGAGTTTAGCGAGACGACGGAGCGAGGGAAGCCGAAGCCAGGGGGATTAAGTGACTTGAAGCTAGGAACGATTGATAGGAAGGCAAAATGTGATACATGTACAGCAAATATGGCGGAATGTCCAGGGCATTTTGGTCATCTTGAGCTCGCTAAGCCTATGTTTCATATTGGATTTTTGAAGACTGTGCTTAATATTATGCGGTGCGTTTGTTACAATTGCTCCAAGATTCTCGCCGACGAGGTGAAATTACTTCATCTTTGTTGTGTTTAATTAGTTAGGATGTGATTGTTTTGATCGACTGAATTTGTTGGTTTTGCACGAATGAGGTAGTTTTTTCAGCGTAATTTAGAATTGATTATCTTAAAGAAGGTGACAAGTTGTGTTCTTTAGTGTACTTTTGATGAGGGAGTTATGGACTCATAGGTTTATGTATTGTAGAAGGTTTTGTATGCTTGTTAGTATGCGCTTTTCGTTCAAAGGTTTTGAATTGTTTGTGGAAACTTCCTTTTAGAAGGAAATAAAAGTAGAAAGCAGTGTATTTCTGCGATATTTGGGCGGAGGATACTATGATTGAAGAGAGGCATTTCAAAATAGGTTGCGTAATCTTGTGCCTTATATTTATATTTAAGGCTGTGGCATGATTATGGAAGAATTGTTTATAGAGGGAAATTGAGCTGTGCTACTAGTTGGCAGGATTACGTGTAGGAAGTTTGATTTGCTTGTAAGTATGCGCGCTCTTTATTGACAATTTTGGAATTATTATGAAGCTTTTAGTCTTTTACTTGAGGAGGAAAGAAATAAACGATGTGTCCGAGTATCATAGTACCATAGTCCAGGTATCAATTTCCATATTATTTGGCATAAGTGGGATTGTGTAGGTATTGTTTATGAAGAGGAAATGAGGTTTCTGTCTAATTGCTAACTAATCGAGAGATAGTAGAAGCTGTTTGACTTGTTTCTAAAGAAGCTAATAAGTTATTTGTAAGATCCTCATAGGGTCTCATTGAAGGAGATATAGATGTGTATTGAATGAATGATTGACTCTGGCATGTCGAATGTGGCCTTGGAATTGTGTTGATTATATGTCAGGCAATATAGAGCTTATTGAAGAATTATTTTTAAAGAGGGTAAATTAATTGTCCTACTAATTGTGATTATTTCAGAGACATAGTCTCAGGGTCAGTTTGTGTTGCTCATTGTCCTACTAAAGTTGTTACCAGAGAAGTTTTTAAGTTGTTTGTAAGATAAACGAAGATTGCGAATTTGCCATATTGTCTTATGTGAGCTTTGGCCATAGTGTTGCTTAGTATCTCTTGTGGAAATGGCAAATGATTGTGTAGTGTTGCTTTTTCTTGGTTTATCCAGGAAGATCACAAGTTTAAGCAAGCTTTGAAAATCAGGAATCCTAAAAATCGGTTGAAGAGGATATTGGAAGCTTGCAAAAACAAAAGGAAATGTGAAGGAGGTGATTCACTAGATGTACAAGATGAGGATAATGGAGAGCCTGCTAAGAAAAGTCGTGGTGGCTGTGGCGCGCAACAGCCAACCTTCACTATCGAAGGTATGAAAATCATCAAAGAATACAAGATGACAAAGAAGAAAAGTGATGAGCAGGAACAACTTCCTGAACCTGCTGAAAGAAAGCAGCAACTTTCGGCTGAACAGGTTCTCAGTGTTCTGAAGAGAATAAGTGATGAAGACTGTCAATTGATGGGTTTCAATCCTAAATATGCTCGCCCTGATTGGATGATTCTTCAAGTACTCCCCATTCCTCCACCTCCTGTCAGACCATCTGTGATGATGGATACCTCTTCTAGGAGTGAGGTTAGTGTCTGCTCATGCTTTAATTTTTTACATGGTAGAATTCTAAGTGACTTGTAGAAGTGTATACTTTCTGTGCTGATTGTGTAATGCAATAACAATTTTTTCCCCCTTCCAATGCACTTCTCCCTGTAGGATGATTTGACTCATCAGTTGGCAATGATTATTCGTCATAACGATAATCTGAGGAGACAAGAAAGGAATGGAGCGCCTGCTCACATCATCTCTGAATTTGCACAGTTGCTACAGTTCCATATTGCTACATATTTTGACAATGAGCTTCCTGGGCAGCCTAGGGTAAGTGCTTTTTAGCTTCTATTTTCTCTGAAAACTTCTGAAATCTTGCTTGCTCAAGTCTAGAACTAGCTGTTATGTTGTATGTTGTTCAGGCCACACAACGGTCAGGTAGACCAATTAAATCAATATGTACGAGGTTGAAGGCGAAAGAAGGCCGAATAAGAGGGAATCTGATGGGAAAACGAGTGGACTTTTCTGCACGAACTGTCATTACTCCAGATCCAAATATCAACATTGATGAATTGGGTGTACCTTGGAGTATAGCATTGAACCTTACATATCCAGAGACTGTGACACCTTACAATATTGAAAGGTTCAAAATTGTTCTCCTTCTCTCTTGTTGAAATACACCCTCTAACTCAAAATACTTGCTACATATTAGCTTTTTTACTATTCATTCAATTCCTTTGACCGTCTTTTGGTTCATGTACTCGTATTAAAATATAGTCATGTGAGATATTGTTTGATTCGTCTTGATTTATACTTACCAAAAATATAATTTTTATAATATTTACATTTATAAAAGTAGACTTATTAACGTTTAAAGTATGTCTCGAAAACTGTGTAAATAGTGAATGTAGCAAGTAAAAGAATACAGAGGAGAGTATATTTTTTAGACTATATCTAATCTGCTTTTTTTAATAAATAGGTTGAAGGAGCTTGTTGACTATGGTCCTCATCCTCCGCCTGGAAAAACTGGAGCCAAGTATATCATCAGGGATGATGGTCAGCGACTTGATCTCCGTTATTTGAAGAAGAGTAGTGACCATCATTTGGAACTGGGGTACAAGGTGAATTTTTTGGTTGCAGAAGCTGAGAATTGACTCCCTTTTCAGTGCTTAAGATAGGTTTTGCTAAATTTGGTTTATGTTTAAATGTAGGTTGAGCGACATTTGAATGACGGAGACTTTGTGCTTTTCAACCGACAGCCCAGTCTTCATAAAATGTCTATTATGGGTCACAGAATAAAGATTATGCCCTATTCTACGTTTAGATTGAACTTGTCTGTTACGTCACCGTACAATGCTGATTTTGATGGTGATGAAATGAACATGCATGTTCCTCAATCCTTCGAGACACGAGCTGAAGTACTTGAGTTGATGATGGTTCCTAAATGTATTGTCTCTCCACAAGCCAACAAGCCTGTCATGGGAATCGTGCAGGATACCCTCTTGGGATGTCGTAAACTCACAAAGAGGGATTCCTTTGTGGAAAAGGTGTTTTTTCAGTGGTACAAGCTCTCTGTTTTTCACAGTTGCACAATATTTAATCTCACGTACTGATCCTATTTTGTGTTGTTTTGTGGCAGGATGTATTTATGAATACTCTCATGTGGTGGGAGGATTTTGATGGGAAAGTTCCTCAGCCTGCCATCTTGAAGCCCAGGCCTATCTGGACCGGAAAGCAAGTTTTTAACCTTATTATACCAAAGCAGATAAATCTCATTCGATATTCTGCATGGCACCCGGAGGGTGAAAAGGGATTTCTTACCCCTGGGGATACTCGTGTTCTGATAGAGAAAGGAGAGCTACTATCTGGTACACTCTGCAAGAAGACCCTAGGGTCATCCAGTGGAAGTTTAATTCATATTATCTGGTAATTCCTCTTTCTTGCTGCCTAGATATTTTTATTATTATTTTAAATTTTAACATGGGTATAATTTATTGATATGTTGTTTGATTTTTGCTATTAGGTTTGGTTAGCTAACAAATAGCCCGATTGGAGTAGTAATGGATCTAAAAGTAGTGTGGAACCGTGGAGTAGAAAATAGAATTATAATGTTTGCGGTATTGTGTTTCTAGTTGTCTTTATTAATCTATCAATGGCTGTAAGATGTTACTTTAACCTTCTGATTTGGTTCGTATTTAGAAACTTCATTGGTTTTGTTGCAAATACGATCTAACTTATGAGAATATGAGATGCTGCACCCTAATCATTGGGGTTGTTTTTTTTTTTGAGGGAAATCATTGGGGTTGTTTGATTTAGCCCGTTTGATATCTTGATTCCGATTTCAATAGTATTGTTTGAGTCCACTTACCAATATCATATCACCTTTTGAGCTGTTTATGTTTGCACACAGTTACGTATTTCTTCTGTCTGCATATATCTTTTGTGTTTTTGTTGCTGCTTAAGGTTTAGCTGTCATTGCAGCGAAGAAAATTTAATCTTTATGGAGGCTGATATCTATACAATCCTCATTTGATAATTTCAGGGAAGAAGTTGGGCCTGATGCTGCTCGTAAATTTTTGGGGCACACCCAGTGGCTTATTAATTATTTGCTGTTACAAAATGGTTTTAGTATTGGTATTGGAGATACAATTGCTGATGCTGCAACCATGGAGACCATCAATGTAACTATTTCAAATGCTAAAAATGAGGTGAAAAACCTTATAAGGACTGCTCATGAAAAGCAGTTGGAGCCTGAACCTGGACGCACTATGATGGAATCATTTGAAAACAGAGTTAATCAGGTAACTTGTACTGTCCCTGTGTTTGAGGGTGTTTTGATTGGTCTTGTCATTTAATACTGTTTCTGTTGCTGAGCTAGTGAGTAATGGTGATTTCAGGTCTTGAATAAAGCTCGTGATGATGCTGGAAGTAGTGCTCAGAGGAGTTTGTCTGAGAGTAACAACCTTAAGGCTATGGTTACTGCAGGATCAAAAGGAAGTTTTATCAACATTTCCCAGATGACTGCTTGTGTAGGACAGCAGAATGTTGAAGGCAAACGTATACCTTTTGGTTTTGTTGGTCGAACTTTGCCCCATTTTACGAAGGATGATTATGGGCCAGAAAGTCGTGGGTTCGTGGAGAATTCATATCTGAGAGGATTAACTCCCCAGGAGTTCTTTTTTCACGCTATGGGTGGTCGTGAGGGTTTGATTGATACTGCTGTGAAAACTTCTGAAACTGGTTACATTCAGAGAAGACTGGTTAAGGCTATGGAAGATATCATGGTCAAATATGATGGTACCGTGAGGAATTCTCTTGGAGATGTTATACAGTTTCTCTATGGTGAAGATGGCATGGATGCTGTTTGGATCGAATCCCAAAAATTGGATACCCTGAAAATGAAAAGGTCCAAATTTGAAGCGACCTATAAATATGAGTTTGATGCTGAGAACTGGGAGCCAGATTATATGTTGAAAGAGCATGTGGATGATTTGAAAACCATTCGAGAGTTCCGTAACGTGTTTGATGCTGAAGTTCAAAAACTTGAAGTAGATCGATGCCAACTGGCAACAGATATTGCAACTACTGGTGATGAAAAATGGCCATTACCTGTGAATCTTCAGAGGCTTTTATGGAATGCTCAAAAGACCTTTAAGGTTGACATGCGAGAGAAGTCTGATATGCATCCTATGGAAATTGTGGAAGCTGTAGATAAGCTTCAGGAGAGGTTAAAAGTTGTTCCTGGTGATGATTTTTTGAGTAAAGAGGCTCAGAAGAATGCCACCCTCTTTTTCAATATCTTGCTTCGTAGTACACTAGCCAGCAAACGTGTCTTGAAGGAGTTTAAGCTGAACCGGGAAGCATTTGACTGGGTGATTGGTGAGATAGAATCTCGGTTTTTGCAGTCTCTAGTTGCTCCCGGGGAAATGATTGGATGTGTTGCTGCCCAGTCAATTGGTGAGCCTGCCACTCAGATGACTCTTAACACTTTTCATTATGCTGGTGTTAGTGCAAAGAATGTTACTCTTGGTGTTCCAAGGTTGAGGGAGATCATCAATGTGGCCAAGAAAATCAAAACTCCTTCTCTATCGGTCTTTTTGAATCCTGAAATTAGCAAGACAAAGGAAAGGGCCAAAAATGTCCAATGTATTTTAGAATATACATGTCTCCGAAGTGTGACACACGCCACTGAAGTTTGGTTTGATCCAGACCCAATGAGCACTATAATTGAAGAGGATGTGGACTTTGTTAGGTCTTACTATGAAATGCCAGATGAAGAGGTCTCACCTGAGAAAATCTCGCCTTGGTTGCTTCGTATTGAATTGAACCGTGAAATGATGGTGGATAAAAAGCTGAGCATGGCTGACATTGCAGAGAAAATCAACTTGGAATTTAGTGACGATATGACATGTATCTTTACTGATGACAATGCTGAGAAGTTGATCCTTCGTATTCGTATTGTGAATGATGAGGGTCAAAAAGGTGATCTAGAAGATGATTCTGCTGAGGATGATGTGTTCTTGAAAAAGGTTGCAGGCAGCATGTTGACTGAGATGGCACTCAAGGGTATTCCAGATATCAATAAAGTGTTCATCAAACAGGGTAAATTGAGTAAATTTAATGAGGATGAAGGGTTTGGCCCGGCTGGAACTGAGTGGATGCTGGATACTGAAGGTGTGAATCTTCTTGCCGTTATGTGTCATGAAGAAGTTGATGCAACACGAACGACGAGTAATCATTTGATTGAAGTTATGGAAGTTCTTGGCATTGAAGCCGTTCGTAAGGCCTTGCTTGATGAGTTGCGAGTTGTCATTTCTTTTGATGGGTCATATGTTAACTATCGTCATTTGGCCATATTATGTGATACAATGACTTACCGTGGACATCTAATGGCTATTACTCGTCACGGTATCAATCGGAATGACACTGGACCCTTGATGAGATGCTCATTTGAAGAAACAGTAGATATCCTTCTGGATGCTGCTGTATATGCTGAATCAGATTATCTGAGGGGCGTGACAGAAAATATCATGTTAGGGCAACTGGCACCAATTGGAACTGGTGGTTGTGCATTGTATCTTAATGAGGAGATGTTGCAGCATGCTATTGAACTCCAGCTTCCAAGTTATGTGGAAGGTTTGGAATTTGGAATGACACCTGCTCGGTCGCCCATCACTGGAACACCTTTCCATGATGGCATGATGTCTCCAAGTTATTTGTTGAGCCCAAATTTGCGACATTCACCCGTTTCAGATGCTCAGTTCTCTCCATTTGTTGGTGGCATGGCCTTTTCTCCTGCTGCTTCCCCTGCTTATCTCTCACCACAATCACCAGGATACAGCCCAACTTCTCCTGGATATAGCCCCACATCTCCGGGATACAGCCCAACTTCTCCCGGTTATAGCCCCACTTCTCCAACTTATAGCCCTGGGTCTCCTAACTACAGTCCAACAAGTCCAGCATATTCACCCACAAGCCCATCTTACTCACCCACCTCTCCCAGCTACAGCCCTACATCCCCGAGCTACAGTCCCACCTCACCCAGCTACAGCCCAACATCCCCAAGCTACAGCCCGACGTCACCAGCATACAGCCCAACGTCACCAGCATACAGCCCGACTTCACCAGCCTACAGTCCCACGTCCCCATCTTACAGCCCTACCTCGCCGTCATACAGTCCCACATCGCCATCATACAGCCCGACTTCGCCGTCATACAGTCCGACTTCGCCATCATACAGTCCGACATCTCCATCATACAGCCCAACATCTCCTGCGTACAGCCCTACATCCCCAGGATACAGTCCTACATCACCAAGTTATAGCCCTACATCTCCAAGTTATAGTCCCACTTCTCCAAGCTACAATCCATCAGCCAAGTATAGCCCCTCACTCGCTTACTCTCCCAGCAGTCCAAGAATATCACCATCTAGTCCATACAGTCCTACCTCTCCAAATTACAGGTATGCACGTCTTTGTCTAATGCTTTAGTGATATTAAAGAAGTTAAATTGAGGATAGTGCTGCCTTTTGACTTTTGGTAGTTTGTTTTACTAATTGTGTTGCCTTTTCCTTTATCTTTATTTCAGTCCAACATCTCCATCTTACTCACCAACATCACCGTCTTACTCGCCTTCAAGCCCAAGTTATAGCCCAAGCAGGTATTGTTTCCGTTGTTTGTAACAATGTTCTCATTTATTATTTCTCTTTTTATTACCTTTGGATGGAGAGCCAAAATTACTTCTATCTTTATACAGCGAGTGTGTTTTTGACATCTTTTCTCTTCTCCATGCAGTCCTTATAGCTCGGGTCCAAGTCCAGATTATAGTCCAAGTTCTCCACAGTACAGGTGAGGAATGAGCAAAAAATCAATTTGTCAGCAAAGTTTCGTTAAATTCCATTTTTTCTAATTTATCTTCACTTTCTCTTTTATGTAGTCCTAGTGCGGGGTATTCTCCAAGTGCGCCTGGTTACTCTCCCTCGTCCACCAGTCAGTTTACCCCACAAACAAGTGACAAGGATGATAGAAGTAAACGTTGAAGTCATTGTGCGGAAGGCACTGATTTACAAGGCCCTTTTGGAAAGGGTCTTCTCTATGATATGCATGCTTGTTTTTTGAATGTAAAGTAAACAGACGTTGTATCCTGATATTTGGCCCGAGAGATTGGGCTTTTGTTTAGAAATCCGAGTTGAATTTTGGGATCCTTCTGTTATGGGTCTATGTAATCACGGATCTTGCTATTTAATTGCTGCTCAAAATAACAGGTTTTGTTCGTAAAAATCAGATCTTGTAATATTAGTATATGAAACAGATCAGTCTTGTAGAAATTTTCTTTTTCCTGATTAGGAAATGACTGTTATAGGACGTATATTATAATTTTATAACCAATGATCAATTTGTTATTGTCCTAATTGCATTTCGATTCCTTTTTTTCCTTGGTTTGCAAACATATAAGCTTCTATTGGAAATGAATTTGCTTCTGATTGTTTATACTCTTTAAGACGGAAAGAATATTGAAGGATAGTGCTGCAACGATTGTCTTAAAATATACAATTTAATCATTGAGGAACTTTGTTTCTTTTGTTATAAAACAATTTTGGAATGTTTGAAGGAGATGCTTTAGTATTTTAGTTACAGCAATTGCTACCACCAGTCCGCGTTAAGACACCACATAAGATCGGATGCTAATCAACGTTAAAATTACTTAATTAAAGCCTAGTGGTGGTTAACATACTTAATATTATATGTATTATAAGATTATTGAAGAAGTTGCATTGTCAAGTTATGACTTATGACCTTAGCTCAGTTGGATACTAGCTTCCTTTAATTAGCTAATTCATCATGGAAGGAAGAAACCAATGAGAAAAATACGAAAAGTCTATCTACTCTTTCAATTTTATTTTGTTGATTACGCTTTGATTGGTTTTTACTTGCAATAGAATTTCAAACTTAGGAGTGCTAATTTAGGATAGAAATTATACAAAAACTTATATAACACAGTCTTATTTGGTAAGACCACTAGATAGTTAGACAAAAAATATACTCCATATTAATTAAATCAATAAACTTATTAGTTAAAGAAAATTTATAAATAATTGATAGTCTTACATTAAGGCGGTCTTACGAGAGACATGTTATTACTTACTAAGCCGATGAAAGGGTCCAACAGAAGTTACATAACTATATCAATCACTGTACGTAGTATTAAACATTAATATAGTAATACATACTGATGTCATGGGCCAAAGTTTGGAGATGTATGTGATAATGCTTATGAATGATGATGTTGATTTTGTTGATGATGGTGATAGGAAATAATTGCCCAAGCTAAGAACAATGACACATGAACAACATGGCATTGATTTCATATTGTCCGTAGATTGTATTTCTCATCCAACGATTGGCAATAACTATCTACATGGCTGATTTTGATAAGTTGGATATAAGGTTGTGTAATGTGCAGTTATGCACTTGTGCACCGTACTTGTACAGTTGCATATTGCTATTTGTATTGAATATAATTTGCTACAATTTACGAGCATATAATTTATGTTAATTTTATTAGGCCCCGCATCATTTCTACGTACTCAAATCACGGACTGTTCCGAACCGTAACGAATAACAATAATATACGCAATATAAAAATTCCATTAGCTTCATATTTGATTGTCTAAACTAACCTAATATTAATATTATATCGATAATAACCCTACGATCTTAGCTTTAAACTTTAAATGAGAAATGAGTCAAATGACTCAGTTTTCTTTCGTTCCATGTCATGGACCACAAAAAAAGTGCAATAAGGCAATAGTCAATTAGTCATACATTTTTAATGCAAATGGAAAAACAAAGGAGATGAAAACTACTCACATTAGTCCATTTCTCTTATGAATCACAATATTCATAAGACTACACAATATTTATCGAACACATTTTTTTCCTACCCTCAACTTCATGACAATCTATTTTTCACTTTTGATAGTTTTGTACCGAATACCTAACATATTAATTGAGTGGTAGCAAACTAGCAATACATATAATGTTTATTATTTTTTTATAATCAATAATAATATTAATTAGTGAGTGAGGGGTAGCTCAAGTGGTAAAAGCTTCCCTCCCGGTTCTAGGAGATCCTGGGATCGATTCTCATCCCCACCCTTGTGGCTCCCTATAAAACTAATCGAACCGAACGGAAAACAAAGTCAAAAGAATACCGTATAAAATAATCTTTCTCTAAAATATAAACAAAGATTAGGAAGTTGGATATTCCATTTATCATCTTTATTTATTACCAACTCAAAAGCAAAGCAAAGCTCACTTTCACATTATGACACTCTTTCTCTAAAAATTTTGTTGTTCATCACATTTCCTAAACTCCAACCGCTTCACTCACCCACCCCACTGTCACTGAACCACCACCATTAATGGCGGATGAGTCAGAAAAACTAGTGTACCTCCACGGAAACCTTAACCTGAAAATCCGAGAAGCCCGAAGTCTCCCAAATACCGATCTAACAACAGAGCGTCTTCGTTTCTGTTTTACTGGGTGCAATGCTTGCTCACCTTCCCACAACAAAAACCGTGACATTGGACCAAACCAAAAACATCACCGTCACCGTCCTCGTATCATCACAAGCGACCCATACGTATCAGTGTTGGTCCCACAAACCACCATTGCTCGTACACGTGTCATCTCCAACTCACAAAACCCTGTTTGGAATGAAAACTTTGAGGTATTCATGGCATACCCTTTAATCTTTTTGGAATTTCAAGTCAAAGATGATGATGTTTTCGGCGCTCAGATAATGGGGGTGTTTAAACTCCCCGCTGCTCGGTTATTATCAGATGAGGTTGTTTCTGGGTGGTTTCCGCTTGTTAACCCGTCTTCCGGAACGTGTTATAAGCCTGATACGGCTATTTACATCGAGGTTGAATTCGTTCCATGTGAAAAGATTGCTAATATTGGAGTCACAACCAATGGTGTTAGTTCAACTTACTTTCCGCTGCGAAGGGGGAGCAATGTTAAATTGTATCAGGACTCACATGGGAATGATGACTTGTTTCCGGAAATTCATTTGGACAATGATAAGGTTTATCAACATGGCAAGTGTTGGGAGGATATCTGTTATGCGATTTCGGAAGCTCATCATATGATTTATGTTGTTGGATGGTCTGTTTTTCATAAGATTAAACTTGTTAGAGAGCCTACTAAACCTTTGCCTAGAGGTGGGGATCTTACTCTTGGGGAATTGTTGAAGTATAAATCTGAAGAAGGTGTTAGAGTTTTGTTGCTTGTTTGGGATGATAAGACTTCTCATAACAAATTTTACTTTAAATCGGTAAATAATCAAATACCCTTTTTAAATTTATCTTTTTATATGATGTATGATGTTTGGAAATGTAAATTTTTGTCTTTTTTAATTGACTGAATTTTAGGTTTGTGTTGAAATTGTGTTTTTTTGGATTATGTGAAGTTTAAAGGATTTATTTTTGTTAATGAATGATTAAGTTTTAGTTTGAATTTAGTGTATAGGAGAAGTAAAGTGAGTTGTGAGGGTCAAATCTTTGTAAGATGGAAGGAGTGTTAATGAGAATAGAACATTTTAATGGCAGATTAAGGAGTTAATTAGATATTTTGTAATTAGCTTTAATAATTGCAGCTTTGTAATCGTTGAAAACTTTGAATTTTTAGTTATGAAGGGACAAAAGATTCTAATTTGTGAATGGATTACTTTTTATTCAATTGTGCCTCATTTATCCCCTCTTTTCAACGGGAGGGAAAGGCGGGTGGGGTTGGAGGTGGGGTGATTGCATTAAGTTTGAGGCTTGTAGATAGGTGAAACTTTATGGAGCCATTTAATTGACTCGATCACGCAAAGAGTAAAATGCTGAGAGGAGATGTGTTGATTATTTGGATAAATGGAGTACATATTTTAGCTAATGTTTATTGTAAGGTTGTGTTATTTTTAATTAGTAAGAAGGAGATGGAATCTTCAGGATCTGATTCTTGTTTTTTCATTGACTAAATTTTGGTTTGTGATGAAATTGTGAAACTTTAATAACATAGGCCCCTTTACTTTTACTCTTATTTTATTTGGGTTTGTGTAAAGTTAAAAGAATTTATTTTTGTCAATGGATAAACTTTAAGTTGGGTTTAGGTTATTGGAGAAGTAAAGTGAGTAGTGAGAATCTAACCCTTTGTGTTGTGAAATGGTAGTAGAAAGCTGCTGGTAAGGGAAGAGTTTAGTGGAAGATTAAGGTGTTTAACTTAAATAATTGATTAGCACTCTATCAGCTTAAAAAATGGCACTTGCTTATAGATTTAAAACTTCAATTTTATTTGAAGAGCAAAAGATTCTAATTTGTATGTTGAGCTACCTTTTTATTCAACCTTTCCCCCGCTTTTGAGTTGGAGGAAAAGGCTGGTGGGGTGATTGCATTAAGTTTAAGGCATGTAGTAGATAGGTGAGACTTTATGGAGTCATTAAAGGAGCTCAATCATGTAATGGGAGAAATGCTGAAAGGGAGAGTGTGTGGATTGTTTGGGTAGTAGGGTTTGTTGTAATGTTTTGTCAGTGGGTGGTGTAAAGGCAAGTGGAAGATATTTGTATCAATGCAAGTGGATTAAATTTTGGTGATGTCTTAACAACAGAACTTTTCCATTTAATGTGCCAAATTATAATCGTTAATAGGTCATTTTTTTTTCTTTTGGTTTCAAGATTAGGGAAAAAAAAAAATTTGCTTACGGAATATGTCATATTCAAGTGAAATGTTATAGTATGGAGGACTCTCTTTTTCCTGTTACATGAAGTATAAAGAATTTTTAGTGAAACACTGTTGGCTCAAAGTTGTTTAATGGTGCAAATGTGCATATAAAATGAGGCCCTCCTTGAACTGATCTTCTCCTTTAAGCATCATTTTGTTGGAATCATTAGGCCTGAGTAATGTAGGCAATTGTAGAAAACGAGAACCTACTTGACTCCATCTTAATTTGTTTTTTGGCTTAAGCCAGAGGATCACTTATGCATAGTTTTTGTGTTGGGAGGATATGGAAATTACAAAACAATATTTTCTGCTCTGACTTGCAAAATGTATTGCTGTGTAGGAAGGGGTTATGGCAACTCATGATGAGGAAACACGGAAGTTTTTCAAGCATTCTTCGGTCATGTGCGTACTATCACCTCGGTATGGAAGCAGTAAGCTTAGCTACTTTAAGCAACAGGTACTTATTTGACTTGTGAGGCATAAGCTACACGTGCTGGTTTATGTGTCAATTTTTTGTTTACCTGGTTCTGTGACTTTTTATATTTTTAATATTGGGATGTGTGTGTATGTGTGAAAATGGTATTGATTTGTAACTTGGAGGATTTGGTGGTGGGCTTTCTTGAGATTTTTATGTCCAAAAGTGCATAGATATATAAATGACATTGTATTCCTCAGTTGTCATTTTGTTATTTTTTGGTGTTTTAGTTCGATACGAAGTTGTTGAAGCACATGCTGAAAGAGGCTTTTGAGTGTGTCCACAAACCTATTAGTTAGCAGTATTATTGGTGTCAGCTAACCTTTCTAATCATCTTCTATTAATCTTTTATGGATGGCTTCCTGAAGTTTTTATTTTGATATCTCTGCAGGTTGTTGGAACCTTGTTTACACATCATCAGAAATGTGTTCTTGTAGATACGCAGGCATATGGAAACAACAGAAAGGTTACTGCTTTCCTAGGAGGTATAGATCTTTGTGATGGACGCTATGACACTCCAGAACATAGACTTTTCCGTGATCTTGACACAGTATTTAAGGATGATTTTCACAATCCCACATTTGTTGTGAGTTTTTTTTTTTTTTTTTTTTTTTTTTTTTTTTG